>ML284829.1:79705-159032 GCA_005239495.1 Nicotiana undulata
GGATTAGAGTTAGTCCTAGGATTACAAAAGAGTTTATTTTGTAAGTCTGTTTGGCTCAGAGTTTTTAGTGAAGAGTTTGAGCAAATCCTACTAAGGAGTAGGTCGTGGTTTTTTCACCTTTTGAGCCAGGTGTTTTCCACGTAAAAATCTCTGTGTTTTTACTTTACTGCTTTTATTATTTCGCACCAGTAGAAGTTGGAACACAAAGAAGAACCAGGTTCTTCTTGTGAGACAACACTCAAAAAATTGGGTACCACACATTTAACATATATTCTTGTGTGGTATTGACGTCTAAAACATCACTATTTTTAACGTTCATCGAAAAGCATGCTATACTCTTGTTCTTTATTCTTGAAAGATACTCCCCGTTCAAGTTTACGCGAATCTATTTCCTTCTCGATCTGTTCCAAAAAGAATGATCATGTTTACCCTTGAAAACGGATAACGATTGAATTTATAAGCCGTTTTAAAGATATGTGAATTGATTCAATACAAGTGATTAATGATGATAAATAAGCAAATAAAAGAAAAAACAAATAATCAAACCAATAATGATAGTGAAACCGAGCTCAGTTAAAGGCCTAGAAGGAGCCTGCCTTCGATTCCGAGCTAGCACTTATGAAGAACTTATGAACGAAAATAAGAACTTTGAATAACTTTTAGAAATAGAAAGAACATGAGTATATTGCCTTGGTATGCGTGTTACATAGTGTCTAATGAATAAATAGCTTTCCTTTTATATAGTAAGGGGGTTCCCTAGGTACAATTCTAATAAAGGTCAAAATCTTCCTTTTCGCTAATCACTAATTTTCTCCCGATACGGCCAAGATTCACGTCGTGATATCAAGTTGGCACGGATATCACGACCCTTTGTTAGTCGTGTGTGGTCGTTTGGTAATGCTCTCCGAAGTCTAAAGACTCAAACCGGGCCCGAGGAATGTGGTCCCGATGGCTCCGAGGCCAGATGTTTTGCTCGGGCCTTGATACGAGAGGCTCCCGATTTTGATTCTAATTCTTTACAGTCACGTCCCTGCTCTGTTTTCAACACCGAAAAACCAGAGTGATCATTAGACTCGGTTTTACCCGTATACATATAGTCCCCTCGTTTCTTAGAGAGTAGGCTTGCCGAAATAATGGGAAACGAAGGATATTCTCTAGTTCCTTCCTTTGTACGTTACGACGAAGGAGCCGAAATGTCCCATCTGTCGTGTCGTTCTGACTTCGAACACGTGTGGCTCATCGACCGGTTGCCCCCGAATGCGAAGCGTCACGTGTTTCTTTGTAAAAGCTTCCACCCTTTCTTCTTTTTCTACTTTTTGACCAAACTATTGCCTTCGAGTTTTCCAAATATCATCAAACCTCTTTCAAATCTTCATATCTTCATCCTTGGTCTTCAATTTTCATAGCGATTTCCAGATTCTTACCCAATATTCCTTCAAATCTTCATATTCCGTTCTTCATCTTCAAAGCTCGTTCTCTTAAAACTTTGTATTCTTTCTTCAAATTTTCAAACCTCCCCAGATAACAATGGACAAAACATCCAAATCTGTTCCTTAACACGTTTCCTCTTCATCTTCTTAACTGGCCACCGGTACAGAGGCGGTTGCTCCTAAAGTAGTTTCCCTCGAAATGGTTTCTCTCGAGGTGGCTGCTAACGAATAGGCCTCCGAGCCTCCCTTGAAAGTGTTCATTCCCTGGAGCTTCTCAATTGTAGACGACTTTAAGGTCGAGAAATCCTCACGCAAATAGGACCAGGGTGAAGGAGTATCAAGGTACATATGCACCGTGACTGAAGATGTTTTTCCCATAGTTGGAAAGGACTGCAATTGGGAAGGCAAGAATGTAGTAGTCCGGGGGACCGAGGATGCCATTACTACCCACGTGGAGGGGTACTTAAGTGTTTATACTTACCCCTTCACACAAGGCCTGGTGGACTTGATCATTCTAGACTTTTGCAAGAGGAACAAGGTGTGCCTCAGAAAAATCCATCCCTCGTTGTGGAGGATCGTGATCCTCCTCCACTACTTCGTGAACATGATCGAGTCTCATCGGTTCATGATCGACTACCTACTTTGATTATAAAGTCCCCAAATGTTCCGAGGGAGACCGATCAAGCTTACTCGTTGAGCCAGCAAGGCCCCCTTTTCGAGTATTGACGAACACCGAGATCGGGGGTGGCATGGATGCTTCGTTCGGGTGAAGACCAAAGACTTGTTTCCCCCCGATTACATTCCATTCCCTGAGAAGTGGAATGTATCTCGTAATTGCAATCTCTCTTTAAGTGTCATAATTCTTTTTTTCTTCAATTACTTTCTTCTCATTCATACTTGTGGTTGTGCAGCTGCCGCCCGAGTTCCGAACGCTGTCCCTGACTAAAGGAATGGATCGTGGGCATATGCACTCAGATGACGTACTCCGAGCGCGCATGGCGCGGGCTCTCGAATGGCCGGTGGGAGGACCGTTCTCATGGTAAGACCTTTTTCAGAATAATTAGTACCATGCTTCTATCTTTCAACATACCGACTTTCCTTTCCCTCTGTTGTTGTAGGTTTTCCTAAGACCACCGAACTTAGGCCTTTGGAAGGGGACGAGGACGTGTCCTTACCCGTTGATTCCTCCGTTGCGGGGCTGCCATGGAGGAAAAGATGAAAAGGAAGAGAAAACCTTCGGGCTCCTCGGGCTCCGAGGTGAAGAAAAAAGAAGAGGGTGGTACGCAAGCCCAGGAGGATCTCTAGCTCCCGGGTGCCAGACTCCGACTCTCTCCTCCAGCTCAGGGATGAGCCGGAGGATGAGCTTATTTTTTCCACCAACGAGACGACCTTTTCAGGGGAGCAGGAGGAATCCTAGGGGGAGACTCGTGAGGTCGACTCCTCTCAGACTCAAGAGATCGGTGTGGAGACCCGGAGTGGGACTCCCTAGGACGCCAGGATCCGCTTCGAAGGAAGTGCTTATAATAGAGATTTCGGGGATGCCCTCCACAGTGATTCCATGCTCGAAGAGGCCCCAGAGAGAAAGTAGATTCTAATGAAGGGGTCCATGGTGCAGACTATCCCCTTCACTTATTTTTCGATGGTGTGGACTCATCTGCTTTAGAAGATTTCTCGGGGATGGGCAACCTGAAAGTTCCGAAGAAGGATACATCCTTGGAAGTTGGCGGGCCAAGCTCGAATTTGAAATTGATCAAACAGTTCCCTGCTCGAAGTATGGACCCCAGTCGTAAGAGATCTATTATTCTGACCGTCGCAGAGGATGCTCGGGTTTTGTCTGCTCCTCCAGGGATAGCTATCTATCTTCGATGCCTAGTGACCGTGGAGGACTAGGAAAAAATGAAAGAGGTAAACATGCCCTGCCTTTTCAATGAGGTACAACAGGCACTCAACCAGGTAAGAGATCATTAAGCTTCTTCGAACTTTACTCAGATTTTGACATTTCACATATTTTTCACCTTTTTGCAAGCCTCAGTAATTCATCATGAGAGTTCCTTCGGTATCGGGTTGAGGTCAACCAGCTCGATTTTGAGGTCAAGGAGCTTGCCCCAAAAAAGGATATGTACAAGCTTCTCAACGAGCAACAAGAAGGGGTCATTAAGAACCTTCAGGCCGAGCTAGATGGGGGTCAAAAAGAAGCATCGGTCCTAAGGCGAGAGCACGCCAACTTGGTTGAAAAGGTAAAGATATTTGAAGTTAGAAATGAGGAACCAGTCGTAATGGCTAATGATAATACCTTGCAGGTCCAACAAAAAATCGACCAGATCGACCAGCTTCGCAAGGAGATGGATGAAATCCAAGTAATGGCCGACGGGTGAAAAAACAAGATGGATCTACTAGCCTCGGATAAAGAAATCGCCCAAGCCAAGCTATCTTCAGTAGAAGTTAAACTTCGGGTGGTGAAGGAGAAGCTGATAAGCGGGTTCAGCAAATGAGGATCTCCAAACACAATTGGGATCGTCGCTGAACGGGATGCTCTTGGTAAAGAGCTCGAAGTAACGAGGTCCAAGTTGGAGATAACCTTGGCCGATGGTGATGAGGTAGTGGCTCAATACAAGGCCGATGTTGAAGCAGCTGAGGATAGCCTGAAGATCACTGCTGAGTACGTGAGCCAGCTATCTTGAAGGGAGACCCTCGAAGAGATCCATACCCAAGGCTTCGAGCTATCTGCTAAGATTGAGGAGGCAAAAAGACTTAAGGCCTAGGTGAAAAAGCTAGTTGAACCCGAAGGTGAGGATGGCTCTAAAGAATCCGAAGGCCTCGATGGTTCTGGTGACAAATCGGTCTCAAGTGAAGATCAAGCGTAAATGTCTTAGGATTTTTTAGTTTTTGTATACTGTACATATATTTTGTTGAGTTTGAGGCCATTTTTGTTGGACCTTTGTAAAGATATTCCGGAATGTATAAAATTTCCCCTTTTGGAAATTTCAAATCTCTACTACTTTAGCATCTTTCCATAATTACGAATATTTCCAATGCCTTAGCATATAATCAAACGTAGTAATAAGTCCTTAATTTTTCGGAGGTCCGAACAGAACTTGACCTTGATGCAATTTTTACTCGAAACCTTTGAAAACTTGGAGTGACCGAAAGTTTTTCCAAGATGCTTTAGTGTTCTTTAGACGATGCCTTTGCCGAGGGTAACCTTTTGGCAGGTTTTGAATTTTTATTGAAGACCTTACATTTTGATTACAGGCTTCGGACGTCTTCGAGACTTTTTTTTTGGGCGGCTGTAACCTTTTAGGTTTAGGCACTACCTAATAGGTTTTGTGCCTCCGAGTTTCAATAACCCGAGCTGCCCAAACTTATTTTGGACGTCAGACCCCGAGTGGGGGTTTCCCATGGGCTCACATAGGGGTAGCCCTTGGGCTTGATAGTCCCCGGGTAGGGATAGCCCTTAAGCTCGATGCTTTAAGAGGCAACGATATGTAATAACAAGGTAGATACTTTCTTTCATTTCTGTGTGTAAAGTACAAGATTGAAAGCATGTAAAAGCTTGTATTATGTCTAAGGTGGCCTACGCGGGCACGATTCACTTGACCATTAGGCCCTTAAAATAAATCATAACCACCAAGCCTAGGTTGTTAAGCACAAAGTTTCCTTCTTTCCTTGCTAAGAAGCTTGACCCGAGGGTGATGGCCCCTGGTACTTGAGGTCAATCTTGAGAGGGCTCGGATATTGTTGATGATACCATTGACTCCGATTTAAAATCGGTCTTCGATTCTAAGTTAGCATGATTTAATGTTGCCTCATTAAAAAACTTGCCGAAAAACCCATTGGGGACAAACCGGTTCAAGGGAAAAAGATTGCAACGCGTACTTTCAGACCTAATAGTTACATTCTCCATTGGTTGTCATGTGCAAAGTGTTAGTCTGATATGAAATAATATAAAAAGGTGAATGAGGTCGTACCTTAGCAGTAGTACCGCTTTAAGTGCGTCACGTTCTAGTTGTCCGGTATCTATGTAGTGTTTCCTGCTTCGAGTTTATATGAACCTTTACCGGTAATCCCAATGACTCGATGGTCCTTCTCAATTTGGCCCCAACTTCCCTTTGTTCGGGTCCCGGGTGTGCAATGTTACTTTTCTTAAAACCAAGTTCCCGATATTGAAGTGTCGGAGGTTTGCTCTTCGGTTGTAATACCTTTCTAGCCGCTGCTTTTGGGCGACTAACCGGACTGGGGCGGCCTCGCGCCTTTCATCCAATAATTCTATGATTGTGCTCATGGCCTCATCATTTGATTCCTTGGTCGTATATCAAAACCTGAGGCTCGATTCTCCTACTTCGACCAACATTAGTTCTTCAGCATTGTAGACCGATGAAAATGCAGTGGCCCTGATACTAGATTTAGTGGTTGTACGGTATGCCCACAATACTTTAGGCAGAATTTCCTTCCTTTTCCCTTTGGCATCAATCAACCTTTTCTTTATGTTTTGAATTATGGTCTTGTGTGTTGATTCTGCCTGTCCGCTCCCACTAGAATGCTAGTGTGTTGACAAGATCTTTTTGATCTTATGGTCTTCAAAAAATTTGTTTATCTTGCTACCGATGAATTTCTTCCCATTATCACACACTATCTCGGCCAGTATTCCGAACCAATATATTATGTGGTCCCAAATGAAGTCAGTGACTTCTTTTTCCCGGACCTTCTCAAATGCTTGAGCTTCGACCCACTTAGAAAAATAATTGGTCATAAATAATATGAATTAGGCCTTATCGGATGCCCATGGTAGGGAACCGACAATGTCCATTCCTCACTCCATGAACATCCAAGGTGACAAGACCGAATGTAGTAGATCTACGGGCTGATGGATCATCGGTGCATGCCTCTGACAACGGTTGCATCTTCGTACAAAGCTCTTTGCATCTTTCTCCATGTCAATCCAGTAATAGTTGTCTCTGATTATGCTCCTGAATGGTTTTCGCAGGTGCCTTCGTGAATTTCCCTCAAAACATATTCGATGTCTCATGGCCCAAGCATGTGGCGAGCAAGCCGTCGAATGTTCTTCTGAACAGAGTACCTTCGGACAGGCTGGACCTGATCGCCTTCGTGTGTAGAGCTCTCAATTCTTTAGGACCCGAGGGAAACTTCCCAGTCTACAAGTAGTCTATATACTTGTTTCTCTAATCTCAATTTAAACTTGTTGAGTTTATCTCGGCATGGACTTCTTCCACTATCGATTGCATGAGTTATACAATCGTTCTTGAGCTGAAATCCTCGTCATCAACCAATGACCCAAGTTTTCCAGAGTATCGGCGTTGCTATTTTGATTCTGGGGGTACTTGCTGTAGGGTCCATTCCTTGAAGCGATGCAGTGTTACCCGTAATTTGTCCAAATACCTTCGCATTCGTTCCTCTTTTACTTTGAACGTCCCACTGACGTGATTTACCATAAGGAGGGAGTCACAGTTAGCTTCGATCACTTTGGCCCCCACGCATTTAGCCAATTCGAGACTTGCAATCATGGCCTCATAAGCGGCCTCATTGTTAGTCAATTTCACAGTTATAATAGATTTCTATACTACGTTACTCGTAGGCGGCTTCAACATGATGACGAGTTCGGACCCCCTTGCGTTCGAGGAACCGTCCGTAATGAGGGTCCAGATTCTGGAGAGGAAGTCCCCCAGGTTAGCAACAATTCCTTTTCAACTTCAGGTATTAATGCTAGCGTAAAGTCGGCCACGAAGTCTAACAACATTTGTGACTTGATGGAAGTTCTGGGTCGATATTCGATATCATACTAGCTAATTTCTACGGTCCATTTGGCCAACCGGACCGAGAGCTTGGGATTATGCATTATGTTCCTTCGTGTGTAAGAAGTTACGATGCATATGGGGTTGCATTGAAAATATGACTTTAACTTTCTGGAGGCACTTAGCAAAGCGAGCGCAAAGTTTTCTAGGTAAGGGTACCTTGTTTCGGCCTCGCCTAGAGTTCTACTAACATAATAGATAGGAAATTGTGTACCTTCCTCTTCTCGGACTAAAACTCCACTCACTGCTACCTCATATACCACTAAGTACAAGTACAACTGCTCATCCGCCTTCGAAGTATGTAGAAAGGGTGGGCTCGAAAGGTGCCGCTTGAGTTCTTCCAAGGCTTGTTGGCATTCCGGGGTCCAAGAAAAGTTATTATTCTTCTTCAATAATTAGAAGAACTGGTGGCTCTTATCGGAAGACCTCGATATGAACCGACCTAGGGCGTCTATGCTCCCGGTTAGCCTCTGAACGACCTTGACACTGTCCACCAGAGTGATGTCTTCTATAACTTTAATTTTATCGGAATTGATCTCAATCCTTCGGTTGGACATCATGAATCTAAGGAACTTCTCGGATCCGACCCCGAATGCACATTTCCCCGGGTTTAGCTTCATATTGTATTTCTTCAGTAAGTCGAAGGTTTCCTACAAATGTTTCAAATGGTCATCTGCTGGCAGGGACATAACTAACATGTCATCAATATAAACTTCCATTGATTTTCCTACGTGTTCTTCAAACATTCGTTTACTAGGCGTTGATAGGTGGCACCAACATTTTTTTTTAGTCTAAATGGCATTATGTTATAACAGTAGGTGCCGAATTTAATGACAAAGGAAGTTTTTTCTTGATCATCCAGGTCCATCCGGATTTGGTTGTACCCGGAATAGGCATCGATAAAGCTAAGTATCTCGTGCACAGTTGTCGCATCGATCATGCAATCGATGTTAGGCAAAGGAAAAGAGTCCTTGGGGCACGCCTTGACTTCGGACTGGATCCACTTCTTATGTTTAACTGGGTGGAACTTCGGATCCAAGATTAGCCTATGAGTGGTTATTTCTGGCAAGATCCCTGTCATATAAGATGGGACCAAGCGAAACAATCTACGTTAGCTATGATAAATTTAATGAGTTTTTTCTTGAGCTCGGGAGTTAACCCTGTGCCCAGGTGTACCTTCTTATCGGGAAAGTGTTCGATCAATATGACTTGCTCCAACTCCTTGACTGTTGATTTGGTGGTGTTGGAATCGTCCGGGGCGATGAACGACCTAGGAACTCCATAATCATCATTCTCGCCTTCTTCTTGCTTCTCTAGTTTTGTCGGGGCCGGTGTTGGTGATTGCTATTTAGTTTCTTCCTTCCGAACCGGCTCTGAGTTTTTTGATGTTGAAAGCGCGGACATCAGGATCACTTCATCGACCGCGAACATTTATTTCTGGCCGGTTGCTCTCCGTAAACCGTTTTGATCCCTCCCGGTGTGGGGAACTTTAGCGCCTTATGTAGTATTGAGGGTATTACCCTCATGTGGTGAATCCATGGCCTTCCGAATAGAGCATTATATCTCATATCCGCTTCAATCACATAGAACTTCGTTTCCTGAATGGTCTCGGGGGTGTTCACCTGCAGGGTTCTCTCCCCTTTAGTAGTTTCACATTCCATGTTGAATCCGTTTAAAATCCGATTGCATGCACTATTTGGTCTTGTAGACCCAGCTGCTCTACAACCCTCGATCTGATGATATTGGCCGAGCTACATGGATCAATTAACACACGCTTAACTCGAGATTTATTTATGAGAACAGATATTACCAGTGCATCGTTATGTGGTTGCACGATACCTTCAGCGTCCTCATCGTTGAAAGAGATGGTCCCCTTCGGTATATAATCTCGTGCTAGTTTTTCCCTTGTGATGGACACCTTAGTGTGCTTTACCATTGGTCCCTGGGGGACGTTGACTCCACTAATGATCATGTTAATGACATGGTGAGGTTCCTCTTGTTCGGTCTATTTGTTGGAGTCCCTATTCCTGAAGTGATTCTTGGCTTGATCACTAAGGAATTCCCGGAGGTTCCCGTTATTGAATAATTGGGCCACTAATTCTCTTAGCTATCGATAGTCCTCGGTCTTGTGACCGTGAATGCCATGATACTTACACATCAGGTTAGGGTCTCTTTGGGTAGGGTCAGACTGCAATAGCCGAGGCCATTGGGCTTCTTTGATGTGCCCGATAGCAGATACGATACTAGCAGCATTGAATTTGAAGTTATATTCTGATAGTCTCGGTACCTCTCTGGCCCCCCAAGTGGCCAATCAAAACTGTTTTTACTCATGAGCCCCCGGCTATTGTGGCCACAATCTCCTGTTTTCGTTCCTCGCAGGATTGTGCCCCGATCTGCTACCTCTTTAATCTCTACTATACGGTTGATACCGATCTCTGTTTGGTCTAGGCTCATGATCGGCAACTCTTTTAGACATGTCATTAGCTATGATGGGATAAACGGACCCGGAGGGGGACTCAAGCTGATCATCCTCCACCCTGAGTTTTGACTGGTACCTGCTATGGACGCCAACCCAAGTTACCGCCGGGTACTCCATCAAATTTTGTTTTAGTTGTTGCAAAGCCATGGAGCTTTGGGGGTTGAGTCTTTGAGTAAACACCTGAAGCCCAATCGTACACAACCGTAGTCAGGTACGTTCATTCCATTTGGAACCCTGATAAGAATTCCCTAAGCATTTCCTTATCTCTTTATTTTACTTTGAAAAGGTTTGATTTCCTGGTTTCGACCTTGATGGCCTCGGCGTGAGCTTTTACAAAGGCATCTGCTAGCATGGAAAACGAGTTGATGGAACTAGGGGAGAAGTTGTGATATCATTGCTCCCTTTGACAGGATCTCTCCGAACTTTTTCAGCAAAACTGACCCGATTGCATCATCCTCCAAGTCGTTTCCCTTGATGGCACACATGTAGGAGGTAACGTGCTCGTTTGGGTCCGTGCTTCCGTTATACTTCAGAATTTCAGGCATACGAAACTTCTTCAGGATTGGCTTCAGTGTCCCGCTCGGGGGGAAAGGCTTTTGGACAAATTTCTTGGAATCCAGGCCTTTCAATATCGGGGGTGCTCTTGGAATTTGATCAACTCTAGATTTATAGGTCTCTACTTTTTTGTCGTTGGCTTCAATCTTCCTCTTCCTCAATTCCACCCGCTTTGTCAGTTCCTCAAGCATCTTTATTATTTCACGGATGGTCCCGGGCTCAACTTCACCCAACCTTCTCGTGACATGTTCATTTCTTCGAGTGTTTTCCCAGGATGGTTCGGGCTCAACTCTGCTGGGGGCGCGACTTTGATTTTGCAACTGGGCTGTTGCCTCTTATTGAACTTGTAACATTTCGAAGATCAGTCACAGATTGATCTCGTCGCCTTCAACGCCATGCGTGCCCCAAGATGATGATCAGGCCCCTCCACGAACGCTGTTCTCGGGGTCGGTCGTCAGGTTCGTATCGATGGCCACATGCGAGTTGGCATCGATCGAATCCGCAATTGGGACCCCATTGGGTTCGACATGGGGAACCTCATTGCTAGGCACTATATTGTTGTTTTCGCCATGGTGTCCAGACTCAGCATCAACATTCAAGTGTGCAGATTGAGAGTTTGACATTCTTAAGTTGACCTCAAAGAACAACCGTAAAACAGAGTGCGTTACGGAAAATTTGTATCAAATTACCACAATTATTCATAATCCCACGGTGGGTGCCAAACTGTTTACCCTTGAAAATTGATAACAATTGAATTTATACGCAGATTTAAGGATATGTGGACTGATTCAATACAAGTGATTAATGATGTTAGATAAGCAAATAAAAGATAAAATAAATAGCCAGACCAATGATGATAGTGAATCCGAGCTCGGTTAAAGGCCTAACAAGGAGCCTGCCTTCGGTTCCGAGCTAGCACTTATGAAGAACTTATGACCGAAAACAAGAACTTTGAATAATTTTTAGAAATAGAAAGAACATGAGTATATTGCCTTGATATGCATGTTACAGAGTGTCTTAATTAGCTTCCCCTTTATATAGTAGGGGAGTTTTACCCTAGGTACAATTCTAAGGAAGGTAAAAATCTTCCTTTTCGCTAATCACAGATTTCTGCCAATACGGGCCGAGATCCACACCGTGATATCCGATTGGGCACGAATATCACGACCCTTTGTTACGTTTGGTAATGCTCCTCGAAGTCTTGGAACTCGAATCGAACTCGGAGAACGTGGTCCCGATGGCTCTGAGGGCAGATGGTTTGCTCGAGCCTTGATACAAGAGGCTCCTAGTTTTGATTCCGATTCTTTACAGTCATGTCCCTGCTCCGTTTGCCACATCGGGAAACCGGGATGCTCATTAGGCTCGATTTTACCCGTATACATACTCCTTTCTAAATTTGGAAATAATTTAGCTTAAACTTTCAATTCTACCCTTAATAAGAAATTTTTATAACCATACAAATATTCTGGACCCTTTTTGACTAGTTTAGGACCACAAAATTCATATATTTTTATTTTTTCTTAAACTCCGTGCTCACTCATACATATTCACATAAATTGGAACAGAGGGAGTGTTATATTTATATAATAAAGTGCAAATGATGTGTGCATATGGGCATGAAATGAATAAAGATGCATAATAGTAGTTTGCTCGTACGAGTTGATGGTAACCGGTGATGACTCCGATATACTCGGGCCGTCAAACAACTATGTCCAATAGTTACTCCCTTCGGTCCACAATAAGTGACCAATTTGTTTTGGGCACACCCATTAAAAAAATACAAAATTCTAGACAAAAATAGTTAGAGCCCGTTTGGACATAAGAAAAATTTCACTTTTTTTTCCGAATTTTTTTCACTTTTTTCCAAAATGAGTGCATGGCCATAAATTTTCAAATTTTCACTTGAAGAAGGATTTTGAAATTTTCTAAAATTTGAAAAACTCCAAAAAGTTATTTTTCAATATTTTCACTCAAATCACTCACAAAACTTCTAAAACAACTCAAAATTATATTCATGTCCAAACACAACTCTAGTTTTCAAAAAACCATTTTCACTTGAAAAACAAATTCACTTTTTCGGAATTTTACAATTCTTATGTCTAAACGCTCACTTGGTGTGACTAAACTACCCTTAATTAAATATTGCAGCATAGTTAATGTGAGGAGTAAAAGACTTTTTAGGGATACATACATTAGGGTAATTTTGGAAAAATAAATTGAATTTTTTTCTTGATTATATAAATGGACACTTACTTTGGACCAAAATAAAAAAATAAATTGGTCACTTATTGTTGATCGAACGGAGTACTATTTATACATTTAAATTATATTTTAAAAAGCCAATTATGTATAAATGCAGAAGATTGAGCATGTTTCGCGAAATAAAAAGTTAACATATAATGATAGTAGACTCATCAATGGATAAGGTGTCAAATTCAAAAATTAAGGGTGTGTTTGCTACGAAGTAAAATATTCGTTTTTAGAAAATCTTTTCATTGAATATGAATGGTTTTATCACTTATTTTTCCTTGTTTGGTTGGTGAGTAAAAAACTATTTCCGGAAAATATTTTTTAGTGTTTGGTTAGAGAGTAGAAAATATTTGTTTAGGAAAATATTTTTTGTTGCTACTCTCCTCGTCCCCTTCCCTCAAGTCCTTATGTTTTCTTGCTCCCCCCTCCCCGCCCCCCCCAAATACCCTATGTTTTTAAGACTCTATTTTCTTCACCAATTTAATTATTCTTCTAAAAACTCACACAAACCCAAAGAAACTAATATGTTTTACTTGTTTACAAAACAACGTTGAAATTTATGCTCCATAACTACAAATAAAATAATTTTGTTTGGTAGAAAAAAAGTACTCTTTCTACAATATGAAAATAAAGCAATCATTTAATTGAAATAAAAGAAAATACTATATCATGAAAAAAAGTTATTTTTTTGTTAAAATAAAAAAATACTTTTCTATCATGAAAATAAAATATTCATTTGTTGAAATAAAAAAAAAATTCTATCTATAACATGAAAAAATACTATTAATAATATTTTTATTTAGGATTAGGGTGGGGGCGAGTATGTCTTTTACACATCAAATGTTTCTCCAAGTATGTCTTGTACCCATCATATTACCTATGTAGTCCATACGTGATTTACCAACAAATTGAGAGCGTGACGATTAAAAACAAGTACATCTGTTGCTTTATTTGAAAATGCCACATGTCCAAGAATAATGACACGAAAAGATTTATATATTTAAAATATTTTAAATGAAGCACCATATATAAAAAGAAAAATCCTTAAAAACTCATTTACCCTTCTTGCTTCGTTTCTTATTGACGCATATGTTGGCGTCACTGTAGCCCGTTTGGCCAAGCCTCTTAAGAGATCAAAAGTGTTTTTTTTTTCAAAAGTATTTTTTCCTAACTTAAAGTGTTTGGCCAAGCTTTTTTGGGGAAAAAAGTGATTTTGGGAAGAAGCAAAAGACACTTCTGAGAAGCAGAAAAAAGTAGCTTCTTCCAAAAGCAGAAGCAGAAGCAGTTTTGACTTTTCTTCTTACCAAGAATACCCTTAACAAAATATAGTATATACCGAAATAACCGTTAAACCTAATACTCAGGATATTAATGTATAAATATTTCTTATTATTTTTAGGATAACTTTCTAATATATAGTGACTTAAGGAGTGAATTTTTTCATATTTATTGAATAATTTTTAATACGCTTAACTTATATTAAAAGAATTATGTACTTTTAAATTTTATTTTCATATTTTACTTAAATAAAATGAAAAAATATAATTATTGCATGTAATAACAAATTTTTAAGATTATTTATTTACATATAATATTAACTATTAAGTAAATCTATTCATGTCCTTATTCGTAATTTGATACTTAAAAGCACTTTCTGAAAAGCTTGGCCAAACACAAATTATTGCTCAAAAGTGCTTTTCAGAGTGATTAGCCAAACACAAACTGCTTCCCTCCAAAAGTACTTTTTCAAAAGCACTTTTGAAAAAAGCACTTCTCAAAATAAGTTGATTTCTCCAGCTTGGTCAAATAGGCTATAACCTGTTTGGCAAAGCTTCTAAAATCTTCTGTGATGACCCAAAAGGCCATCTTGTAATTTAATACTTTATTCCGCGTTCGTTAACCTTAAAAACCTTATTTTTATTCACCTCGATTTGCGTGCACAGTCCGGGCATAAACTTGAAAAGCTTTTGTGTGGAAATTTATGAAATAATAATTTTTGGGATTTAAAGATTATTTGTAGTTGACTTTTGTCAATATTTTGAGTAAACGGACTCATACTCGTGTTTCGACGGTCCTGGAAAGTCCGTAGTAAAATATGGGACTTGGACGTATGCTCGGAATCGAATTCTGAGGTCTCTAGCTCGAGAAATGAATTTTTGATGAAAATTAGAAGACTGAAGTTCTAAAGATTTAAAAAAATTGATTAATGTTTGACCTCGTTGATATCGAGCCCGTATTTTGGTTCCGGAGCCCGGTACAGGTTTAATATAATATATAAGTCATGTATGTGAAATTTGATGAGAAATGGAGTTTATTTGACGTGATTCGGACGTCCAGTTGAGAAGATAGTAACTTTAAGTCTTCTTGAGAAATTCATGAGCTTTGATGCTAAATCCGTAGTTTCAGGTGTTATTTTGGCGATTTGATCACACGAGCAAGTCCATATGATATTTTTAAACTTGCGTGCATGTTTGGTTTGGAGTCCCGAGGGCTCAGGTGAGTTTCGGATAGGCTACAGAGTGATTTTGGAACTTAGAAATTTGCTGGTGTATATGGTATATGTAGCAGGCCTCTGATATCGCAATTGCGAGATCAGGTTTCGCAAATGCGAACCAAGCAAGCATGGCAATTTCGAGGATTTTATCGCAATTGCGAAGGAAGCCTGGGCCAGTAGTTCTCGCATTTGCGAGTATTTCTTCGCAATTGCGATGGGGGGTCCGGGGAAGGGTATGTTCGCAAATGCGAACTTTTACCCACAATTGCGATGGGCCAATTGTTGCAAATGCGACTTTGTTTACCTTGAAAAAGGCAATAACAATTATATTTGATCAAGTGGTTCTTAAAATATGCGATTTATCTTAGCACTAGTTATTAAGCAGTCGAAGCTAAGTGTGTTAGGACAGAGTAGAGTAAAAACAGTTAGAAACTTGAAGAAAAGCAAACCGGAACGCCTTAGCTTGATGGTTCGACACTGGCCTCAAGGGTCTACAGGGTCGAGGCTCGGGGGTACCGTCCGATGATCGATGAATCTATAATTAGCTCACAAGCTTCGGGGTACGCTATTTATGATCAATAATGTGCCTTGTATTCAATAATGTATATTGTGTCTTACGAAATGGCTAGGGTCCCCTTTATATAGGAGGGATAATCCCAATATAGTACATTAATATTTATTACAAAGATCTTGATTGATTCGGCTAGTTAATGTCTAAGTACGGAATCATACTTCATTGCAGAACTGTCCACCTCAAACTTCGTGCCATTTCCTATGTCGATCCCAGGCCCATATCCTTTTGGGTCGAAAGTAGGAGGGGCTTCGAGATCGGACCCCAGGCTATACTTGGGATCTCACACGAACAAGCCATTATAATAAACATAAAATTGGCCTCCCCAATTTTAACCGTACACAGATAGTCCCCGCGTTTCTTATAATGAAATGATAAGAAATGACCCTGATGCCAATCCTCCCAGGCCCTTCATGCTGACGTCATACTCGTGGTGCAATTTTATCAAGAGATTCGAAACGTCCTGTCGGATCGTCTTTTCAGGAGCATTAATTGCACTGTCGTTTCCTTTTTTCAAGAAGGGTGACGATTGCGCCGCCGATTGATTTCCCCAGAAGCATTGATTGCGTTGTTAGTAAGGTTGCCAACCTTCTATAAATAGGGGGTTGCCTGATCTCAAACTTCATTCACCCTTCCTTCAGCAGCCTTCAATCTTCTTCCTTTTTCACATCCATCTCTATTTGTTTTGTCTTTATAGTGCAAAGTTATGTAAGCAAAGTTATTTGGCGGTGGCTCTTTGGGCATGGCCATAACTTCCTTCTCAAAGTCCTCCCCTATTAACAGGGGTTATATTGGGTTGTTGTTGTTGTTATTGTCACTGCTACTGTCAGCCCGAGGAGATGAGAGAATGGCATCGAGTGCCTTCCATGCCGGAAGGTATAAAGGACCTATACTGCTGCTCATCTCCCTTAACTTCAACCGGGTGTGGTACCTCGCCCTTCTTGCCTCCCAGGAGGCGAGGAGGAAATATCCACTGGCTTTTGCATCCCACACCGGTTCAATGTCTCAAGAAGTGGCTTCCCAATAGTGGTGCTGGAGGAACATGTTGTCCGCCCATTGCCGCTTTGAAAAGGGGGAGGCCCAAAGACGCTGCTCGAAGAGGTTGAAACGAGGTCCCTTATGAGGAGGTCCTCGAGAGTGTATCCCTGGAGGATAGGCCTTTGTCTGTAGATTACGCTTTTGGTTGTTGTTCTACGCTTTCTTGTCGTTGTGTAAAGATCCCCTGTGGGCTTTATAAACATCTCCTATTAATATAAGAACTTCCTTGTTTTTCCTTTGATCCGGTGTTGGATTTTATTCTGTCCCTGCTTATAAAAATCCGCGTGTATGGTTCCGGTGATTAGACCGAATATCGGACCTACGGTATGTCCAACATCATGCTCCTTAAAGCTTTGAGCCCTTTGCCTGAGCTAAGATTGCCTCTAGTTAGGTGAGGACCGGGCCTCGGCTTCTTTGCAGCAATGATGGCCCGTTGATAACACTTGAGTGAGAACTTTCCCTGATTTGGGTAACCTGGGGAACTCCGAGGACGGCCTCCGAATAAGTATCCACTCGAATTTGATAAGCCTTCAGTCATGAAGGGTCGATCGGGCATTTGGTTGATCTCGAAAAATAGAGACGGCCCGGAGGCTTAATAAATAATCTTCGAATGAGGACCCGCTCAGGTACGGATTGCCTCTGGGCTATATAATCGGGCGTCCGCCCAAACTTCGGGGGTGCGGATAGCCCGAAGGTTTGCACATTTTCTCCGAGTGAGGAACTTGTTTTGAATTGGGGCAGACGTTGGGCCTGAGTATACATTGTGTTCACATCCACTGCCTCTTCTGCGAGGGTTTTGGATGTAAATATGCTTCCCCGACTCTCTAGTATTTGCGTCTCACCTCTGCGACATGTCGTAGCACCGAATTGTCATCGGTCAGGGGTCTGTTTTTTGAGATGGACCTTTTTTTGATGATTTAAGGTCGGCCGTTTTGGGATTCAGTCCCCGAGTCAAGCCTTAACTTAAAGCTTTTTCGGCTTTTTAATTGGCCTATAGGCCTTTCGAGGTTAGCCCGGAGGCTTATGCATTCATGCCTTTAGATGCTTTCAGTTAATCATCTAGGGTCCAGTCTTTGAGCCGAGCTACGACTCAAGCTCATTGACCCTTTGAGTTTCGAGTTAGCCTGTAGGCTTCTTTCGCGACTATAGTTAACCATTCTGGGCTCAGTCCCCGAGCCGGGTTGCGGCTCGGGCTCATCGACCCTTTGGGTTTTGAATTAGCCAGTACGCCTCGTGCGCTGGCTCCAAGGCTCTTAGGAGACTTTAGTTAACCATTCCGGGCTCAGTCCCCGAGCCGGGTTGCGGCTCGAGCTCATCAACCCTTTAGGTTTTGAATTAGCCCGTAGGCCTCGTGCGCTGGCTTCAAGGCTCTTAGGCGACTTTAGTTAACCACTCCGAGCTCAGTCCCCGAGCCGGGTTGCGGCTCGAGCTCATCAACCCTTTAGGTTTTGAATTAGCCCGTAGGCCTCGTGCGCTGGCTTCAAGGCTCTTAGGCGACTTTAGTTAACCACTCCGAGCTCAGTCCCCGAGCTGAGTTGCGGCTCAGGCTCATCGACCCTTTGGGTTTTGAATTAATCCGTAGGCCTCGTGCGCTGGCTCCAAGGCTCTTAGGCAACTTTTAGTATGGCTATATTTTTCCCCATTAATGCCCTAGATATTTTGCGTTCGTCCGACTCTTCAACGGTTTGGTAAGAACCTCGATTATGAGTCGTTATGCGACGATAGGTAAGCACCTCGTAAGGTTTTTCCCTGTGGCTGAACTTGCTTCAAAGCCTTTTCATTTTTAGAACCGTCATGAAAATGATCGAAGCTCTTTTATTTGGGCTGAGGGTATCATGATTTAACCGGTTCTTTTCAAAGTAACTTCGAAGGATTTGATTTCATCGCAATAGTCGGGCATCCCCGAGTTGTGTATGTTTGGCCATAGCCCATAGACCGAAGTCGTTTTGTGTTCAGCCAAAGCTTTTAGTCCCGAGTATCATATCCTCGGCATCTATATTCAAGGGTATGCCTTTTTAGGGGTCATACAAGTTCGAATATATAGCCTTGTCTTTGAAGTCGGGACTGTGCCTTATTATTCAGGCACACCCACTTGGGGTCTTGTGATCTTGGTCATGCCTGTAGGACTTATAGTTTTGAACATATTTGAGGTTACCCGCTTGGGATCTTACGGCCTCGGATCTTAATAATTTAAATGTTAGTGATAGCGGTTTCCAGAGTATGCAAAGTGTTTTGATGATAAAGTACTCCTTTGATTATTTGATAAAAGCATACACGTTTTCGTCATCGGGGGATCGATCCTTTTATGCGGGCATGGTTCATTCGACCGTTTGTCCCGATACATCATTTTCCTACCGAGATCCTTCTCGACTTGACTTGTTTTGCGTGGGTGACCTCCCAGGGCAGTGTCCTCCAGCTTTTGAGGTTGATTTTACAGAAGCCTTGAATGCTTGTTTAAACTCTTCCTGGCGAACGCATGGATGTTGCCTCGTTAAAACCTCGTTGGTAAAAACCCTTTTTCTAGGATGAAACCCGATCGAAGGAAAAGAGTGCAACGCGTTTGTTGATCCAGGGGCCCCTTTGAAGTTGGCGGATGCTCCGTGTCTTTCGCCGGATGCCTGCAGGAGATTAACTTTTGGGCAAATGAAAAGAGACGGGGTCATAAAATTACCTTAGCAGAAGTAGCATTTGAGCATGGATATGTTCCTATTGCTCGGGAGTTGCTCGCCTTCCATAGTACCGAGCTTGTAGGATCCTTTGCCAATTACTCCGAGCACACGGTACGGTACCTCCCAGCTTGGGCCTAGCTTCCCCTCGTTAGGGTTTCAGGTGTTCAAAGTGACTTTTCTTAGGACTTAGTCCCCAACTCCAAAATTCCGGAGGTTTGCTCTTCTGTTATAGTATATCTCGATCCTTTGTTTCTGCGCGGCCATCCGGACCAGTGAAGCCTCTTACTTTTCATCAAGTAATTCGAGGGCTGCAGTCATGGCCTCATTGTTTGAATCCTCCGTAGCATGCTTGAACCTGGCACTCGGTTCCCCCACTTTGACTGGTATTAAAGCTTCGGACCCGTATACCTGAGAGAACGGTGTCTCCCCCGTGCTTGACTTGGGAGTGGTTCGATATTCCCACAGGACTTCGGGCAGCATTTCCCTCCACCTGCCTTTTGCGCTTTCCAATTTCTTCTTCAAGTTCTAAATGATGGTTTTGTTTGTGGACTCGGCCTGGCCGTTGGCGCACGGGTGGTAGGGCGTCAATAGGATCCTCTTGATTTTATAATCTTCGAGGAACTTCATTACTTTGCCTCCTATGAACTGCTTCCATTGTCGCAAGTTATTTCGGAGGGAATTCCGAATCAGCATAGGATATGGTCCCATATAAAGTTGATGACTTCTTTTTCTCTTATCTTCTCAAAGTTTTGTGCTTCCACCCATTTTGAGAAATAGTCAGTCATAAACAGAATAAATCTGGCTTTACCTGGTGCTGTTGGTAGTGGTCCGACGATGTCCATCCCCTATTTCATGAACGGTCATCGTGATAGGACCGAATGCAATTGTTTGCCGGGCTGGTGGATCATCGGCGCGAACCTTTGACATTTGTCGCATTTCCAGACGAACTCCCTAGCGTCCTTTTCCATACTGTCCCAGTAATAACCTGCTATGATCACCTTTCAGACTAAGGATTCGGCGCCAGAGTGGTTCCCACAGGTGCCCTCGTGGATTTCTCGAAGCACATACTCTATGTCCCCCGGCCCCAGGCATACCGCCAGGGGCTCATCGAAGGTCCTCCTGTAGAGAGTGTTGTTTTCATCGAGCGAGAACCGGGCTGCCTTGGTCCGTAGGGCTCTTGATTCTTTCGGGTTCGCGGGCAGCTTCCCGTCCTTCAAATAACTGATGTATTTGTTTCTCCAATCCCATGTCTAGCTGGTGGAGTTGATTTCGGCGTGGCCTTCTTCGATCACCGATCTTGTTAACTGAACAACGACTTCGGGGAGTACATCGTTTTCCTCGACGGACGACCTTAGGTTTGCGAGGGCGTCGTCTCACTATTTTGTTCTCGAGGTATGTGGTTTAAAGTCCATTCCTTGAAGCGATGCAACGTGACTAAAGTCTTGTCAAGGTACCTCTGCATTCTGTCTTCTCGGACCTCGAAGCTCCCATATACCTGGTTAACAACTAGGAGAGAATCACATTTGGCTTCGACGCATTCGACTCCGAGGCTTTTGGCCAATTCTAGACCTGCAATCATAGCCTCATACTCGGCTTCATTGTTAGTCAATTTTGTAGTTTTATGGATTGTCTGATTGTGCCGCCCGTAGGCGGATTTATGACTATGCCGAGCCCGGACCCTTTTACGTTGGAGGCACCATCAGTAAACAGGGTCCATACCCCAGAAGATGTGCCTATTTTCAACAGTAATTCTTTTTCTACTTCGGGCACTAGGGCGGGCGCGAAGTCGGCTACGAAATCTGCCAAAATATGGGATTTGATAGCCGTTCGAGGCTGATATTCGATATCGTACCCTCCGAGTTCGATGGCCCACTTGGCCAATCGGCCCGACAACTCGGGTTTATGCAATATGTTTCAAAGCGGGTACGTCGTTAAGACGCATATGCAATGACATTGAAAATAAGGTTTAAATTTTCAAGATGCGCTAATTAACGCAATGGCTAATTTTTCCAGAAGAGGATACCTGGTTTCGGCGTCGCCCAAGGTCCGACTTACATAATAGATAGGGAATTGCGTACCTTGTTCCTCCCGAACCAGCACTCCACTTACTGCTACCTCCGATACGACCAGGTACAGATACAACGTTTCGTCCGCCTTTGGGGTGTGGAGAAAAGGTGGGCTCGACAGGTACCGCTTCAATTCTTCTAAGACACTTTGGCATTCGGGGGGTCCATTCGAAGCTATTTTTATTTTTGAGCAGGGAAAAGAAATGATGTCTCTTATTTGACGATCTCGATATGAACTGTCCCAAGGCTGCTATCTGCCCAGTCAGCCATTGTACGACCTTCACGCTGTTAACCACCGTGATCTCTTCGATGGCTTTGATCTTGTCGGGATTGATCTCGATCCCCCTGTTTGACACCATGAATCCTAGAAATTTTCCTGATCCTACCCCGAAGGCGCATTTCTCGGGATTGGGCTTCATGTTATAGCTTATGAGGATATCAGATGTTTACTGCAGATGGGTGAGATGGTCCTCTGCACACAAGGACTTAACTAGCATATAGTCAATATATACTTCCATGGACTTGCCTATTTGGCACCCAAACATTTTATTAACCAACCGTTGGTACGTGGCTCTAGCATTTTTCAGCCCGAAGGGCATGACATTGTAGTAGTACGTACTGTACTTCGTGATGAATGAAGTTATTTCCCGGTCCTCGGGGTTCATTTGAATCTGATTATACCCCGAGTAGGCATCGAGAAAGGTAAAGGTCTCGTGCCCGACCGTGGGATCGATCAGACGGTCAATTTTGGGCATTGGGAATGAATCTTTAGGGCATGCCCTATTCAAGTCCTTATAATCTACACACATTCTTAACTTATTTCCCTTCTTGGGTACTACCACCACATTGGCCAGCCAATCGGGGTATTGTACTTCCCTAATAGAGCCTATTTTGAGGAGTTTCGTTACCTCATCCTTGATGAATGCGTGTTTTACCTTGGATTGGGGTATCCTCTTTTGCTTTACCGGTTTGAACCTGGGGTCGACGCTTAGCCGATGGGTGGTTATCTCGAGCGGAATCCTGGTCATGTCTAAATGGGACCAAGCGAAACAATCAATGTTATTGGCAAGGAATTGAATGAAATTTTTCCTGAGTTCGAGGGTTAACCCCATTCCCAAGTATACCTTTCGATCCGGAGAATCCTCAACCAGGACTGCCTGTTCCAGCTCTTCGACCGTTGATTTGGTTGCATCTGATTTCTCGGGGGCGACGAAGGTGCGAGGAGTGAGAAAATCTTCCTCGTTATCCTCGGAGGTCATTTTCTCTTCTGGTTCTTCCGGGGTGGGAGGCGTTGGCCCCGGTGAGTCGTTGTGGATAGCGAACATTTCTCTGTCCGCGTGCTGTTCTCCATATACGGTATTTATACCGCCTTCAATTGAAAACTTCATCATTTGGTGGAAAGTTGACAGCACTGCCCTCATGTTGTGTATCCATGGCCTTCTAAGCAATGTGTTGTATCTCATGTCGCCTTCGATGACATAGAACTTGGTATTTTGAACTTTCCCGGACACGTTAACCGGGAGGGTGATCTCCCCTTTTGTTGTCTCGCTGGCCATATTGAACCCGTTGAGGGTTAGTGACGTGGGTACGACTCGGCCGAGCATCACGAGCCATTCTACTACTTTCGACCTGATCACGTTAACTGAACTACCTAGATCCACAAGTACGCGTTTAATTTGGACGTTATTTAAACGGAAAGAAATTACCAACGCATCATTATGCGGGTGAGGCGAGGTCTCGAGATCCCCTTCGCTGAATGTGAGGATATCTCCAGGTGCATGGCCCCGAACTTGTCATGCCGCTGCAACCGATATTTTTGCCTGTTTAATTACGGGTCCCTGAGGGACGCCATTTCCCCTAACGATCATATACACCGAGTGTTGGGGTTTTCTCGCTCCGCTCTTCCGAGCTGTTACCCCTCTTTGGGGAGGATTTATGATCCGATTGTTGACAAACTCTCGTAGATACCCCTTGATATCTAATCAGGTCGCCTTCCTCTGAAGGTGCCTGCAATCCTCGGTTCGATGACCGTGAGTACCGTGGAACTTGTATTTCAGGTTAGGATCCCTCTGCGAAGGGTCTGATAGAACGAGTTTTGGCCATTTGGTGTCTTTGATTTTACTCATGGTTGATACGATGTCTGAAACGTCATCCCCGAAATTGTGTTGGACTGATTGGGATATTCTTACTGGCTCCACATGCCTGACTTTGTCTGCCACCCTGCTTCGGTCCGTTTTTGGATTGGCTTGGGGTGCGTTGTTCCTCACTACGCTCCTTCGACTCTCGATGTAGGGTCGATACCTTCCCCCCCGTGGATCTCGCTTCTTCTCTGGGAGCCTCGATTTTATTCTCCTGGTGAGGTTTTCGAGCATCCTTATGACAGTGGGATCAACTGTTGGTCCTTGATTCCTTGACCTTTTCGGTACTGGACAGATTTGGGATTCTGCCGCTGGTGCTGACACACTTGAGATTTTCTGACGGTTTTGCAGCCGGGTGATCGCTGCTCGCTATGCCCGGAGCATTTCGAATATCATTTGGAGGTTGTCCTATCCTTTCTTATGGGCGGTGGTTTCCCACTTTCCTTGCTGGCCTTCTCGGTGTGCGCTTATGTTAGTGCGAGGACTGTCATCATTGTGCTGGCCATTGTTTGGGTCCGTGTACTCAGGGGTTAGCTCTGTTGCGCTGCCAGGGTTTCGCTGCGGTATTCCAGCGTTCGGGATGGTTATATCATTCTCTCCATAGCCCCCAAAGCTGCACTTTCACGTGTATTCGCTGAGCCAGACATTTCGACCTGAAATCAAAGGTTTTTGGGACAAGAAAAAGTGTGAAAGATAACTTGCGTTTTTCAGCGAACCAACACTAAAACAATCACTATTATTTTTAGCCCCACGGTGGGCGCCAAACTATTTACCTTGAAAACGACAATAACAATTATATTTGATCAAGTGGTTCTAAAAATATGCAATTTATCTTAGAACTAGTTATTAAGCAGTTGAAGCTAAGTGTGTTAGGACAGAGTAGAGTAAAAATAGTTAGAAACTTGAAGAAAAGCAAACCGGAATGCCTTAGCTTGATGGTTCGACACTGGCCTCGAGGGTCTACAAGGTCGAGGCTCGGGGGTACCGTTGGATGGTCGATGAAGCTATAACAAGCTCACAAGATTTGAGATACGCTATTTATGATCAGTAATGAGCTGTAAATGAAGAACAATTAATAGAAAGTAATAAATGTGAGTAAATGAGCTAGCGAAGAGCAATAGAGAATGTTTAAGTAATAAAGCAGAGAATGTTCTTGTGCCTTGTATTCAATAATGTATATTGTGTCTTACAAAATGGCTAGGGTCCCCTTTATGTAGGAGGGAGAATCCCAATATAGTACATTTACATTTATTACAAAGATCTTGATTGATTTGGCTAGTTAATGTCTAAGTACGGAATCGTACTTCATTGCAAAACTGTCCGCCTCAAACTTCATGCCATTTCCTATGTCGATCCCGAGCCCGTATACTTTTGGGTTGAAAGTAGGAGGGGATTAGATATTGTACCCCGGGCTATACTTGGGATCTCACACGAACAAGCCATTTTAATAAACATAAAATTGGCCTCCCCAATTTTAACCGTACACAGACATATTCTTCGCATTTGCGAAGGCAGCGCAAATGTGAAGGTTCTCGCATTTGCGATGACTCCTTTGCATTTGCGAGCTTCGCAATTGCGAAGCTCAGGTCGCAATCCGCAGCTGATAAGTTTGGACTTAAACGGGATTTTTTGTTCATTCTTCAAATTTTCGAACCTTAGACATCAAGAGGCGATTTTCCAAAGACCAAATCTTCCCCAAATCATAGGTAAGTGATTCCTAACTAATTGCTTTCAATCTTTTACACCTTTTAAGATTTCAACCAAGAATTTAGGATTTTCATGGTGGAATTAGGGATTTTTGGGTAGAACATAGGAATTTAAAAATTTGGGGATTTAGACCTCAAATTGAGGTCGGATTCCAAAACCAATTGTATATCCGAGCTCGGGTTAGAATGGGTAAACAAATTTTGGTCCGAACCTCGAGATTGGACCAAGCAGGCCCGGGGTCGATTTTTGACTTTTGTTGGGATGACTTAGGAAAACTATAATTATGCATTAAATTTGATTCCTTTAGCGATAATTGATGATATTAAACTAATTATGACTAGATACGAGTGGGTTGGAGGTGAATTCTAAAGGGAAAGTGGTACTTGAGCAGTGAGTGGCCTGCGAAATCGAGGTAAGTGTTGTGGATAACCTTAGCTTGAGGGAATAGGTATTGTGTAATTATTTGCTACGTGTTTGGTTGTTGAATATGATGTATAGGTGAGATGACGAGCACCTATGCATCGTGGTTGAGTCATAACATGTGAGTGAAATTCCATTTTTGCAAATGTTGTAGTCTTAAATTCTATTATCTACGTTTATTGTTGTTATTTAAATGTTGGGAGAATTATGTACGGTTCCAACGAGGTTGATAAAATTGTGAATATTGATTCAAGGTTGAGATGTTAAATTAATCATTGATAGAATATTGATTTCTTTGTGAAACTTCCCTTTATCCGTTGTTATTGCTTCTATGAATTGTGAGGAAGAGTGTAAAGCACAAAGGGTGATGTCGTGCCATGATATGAGAGTGATAAAGCACGAAGGGTGATGCCGTGCCGTTTGATTTATCTATTGGGTGAGGTTGAGAGTAAAAGCACGAAGGATGATGCCGTGCAATTTTTCTCTATTGTCTTAATTGCTTAATTTAATTGAGGATTTCTGTCTAAATGGTGCCTTTATTGTTTATCATTACTTATATTGTGATTCCCCAATTCACGCCCCTTTCCCATTATGCCTGCTTTGTTTCTTTGTTTATTGTTGTTGCCATTAGCATGATCATACTGTTCAGGTTTTATGTGGTGTCTTGTCCTAGCCTCATCACTACTTTGTCGAGGTTAGGCTCGATACTTACCAGTACATGAGGTCGGTTGTACTAATGATGCACTCTGCACTTTCTGTGCAGATCCAGGTACCGACCCAAGTTGATTTCGAGTTGTAGCTGACTGTCACACAGGAGACCTGAGGTAGATCTGCCGACGTTCGCAGATTCCTAGAGTCTCTTCCTTATATCCATTTACTATTTTATTTAGTTCACAAATAGTTATACGTTTTCTTTCAGCCAAATACTTGTAGTACATTCTTAGTAGTCCGTGAGTTCTGACTCCAGATCATGGGTAGCTAGACATGTCGGTATTATTGCGCAATATTATTGTCAAGTTTTATTCCTTATTATGATATTATGTGTTGAATGGCAGAGGATCCCATAAGGTTTTAGATATGCTTATGTTGTGAATCTCTAATGTTGGCTTGCCTAGCAAGTGTAGCGTTAGGCGCCATCACGATCCCGAAGGTGGGGAACTCGGGTCGTGAAATCTTCTTATTTTGAGAAGTGCTTATTTCAAAAGTGCTTTTCAGAAAAGTACTTTTGGTGAGAAATGGTTAGTGTTTGGCTAATCAATTTGAAAAGCACATTTGAACAATATTTAGTATCTGGACAAGCTTTTGAAAACTGTTTCTAAGTTTATTTTTCTGAAAGTGCTTTTGGAGAGAAGCTACATTTTTCTACTTCTCAAAAACTATTTCCGCTTCTCCTCAAAAGCACTCTTTTTCCTTCTAAAAGCTTGGCCAAATACCTCAATTTTTTGCCAAAGCACTTTTGGCCCAAAAAAATACTTATTTTTCCTTCTAAAAGCTTGGCCAAACACCTCAATATTTTGCCAAAAATATTTTTGGCCAAAAAAAACACTTTTGGCCGAAAAAATCACATTTGGCCAAAAAACAACTTGGCCAAACAGGCTATACCTCCCGTGACCGAAATCTTAGTGATTATTGAAGTATTCATATTATTAGTTCAATTTTAGAGGCCCGATGAATCAAAGTAGGACAGTGGCAATGGAAGAATCAAAGAGAATATCGAACAAAACAACTTATATCGCAACCGAGGTACCGCCTCGTATAATCAAGAATCACAATTGAGGTACCGCATCGTATTCACATTTCTCAATTTCAATCACAAACTTTCCTTATATCGCACCGTGAGCCCTACATTCGAAATAAGTTTTGAAAACAGTTTTTTCGAAATAGCTACACGCTCTTTAGCTCACCTTATGACGCCGCGTGGCTTCACGTAGTTTCCCTACAAGAAATACGCACATAAGTCCCACCTTATACCGCCACATGCACATCAACCCCAAGCCTTATACGCCGCATGCGTGTCAATATCGCATTACAATAACAACTCGCACCACAAGTGCCATATATCACAATTTGCCAACAACCCACAATATCGATATTTTCACATTAGTTGCCCACAATACCACAACAGGTACAAAAATATCAACAACAACAATGAATGTAAAATTCTCAAAAGAAAGATGTTTCAACAATAACAATTTTGCCTCAACGTGATAACGGTTTTCCCAACTTCAACACCAATAACTCAACAATGAAAGACATTGTATAACCAGAATGTTAAATATGAATAACATAAAAAAAAAAAATAACGTGTAGAAATGACTTCAAATAATGGAAATCCGCAATGAAAGGGGTAACATGAACAATAACTTCAATTAATGGTAATCAACTTTGAAAGAGGTAATATGATACAATAACTTCAATTAATGATAACCGACAATGAAAGAGATAGCATGTATAATGACTTCAATAATGATAATCAACAAAGAAGAGATAACATGTAACATTAAAATAGGCAAGTTCAATTAAAGCATGAGAGCATTTTGTCAATTAGGAGGTAGAACAAGTATTAACGAAATCATTAAAGGCATGTAAGGATAGACTAATAGAAGTAAGAATTGATTTATTAGGAGAATTTAGAACATGGTATGACATTTCAATTAAAGCATGAAAATTGTTTAAGTAGCCTAAACCAGTAAAATACCACGTACAACCCGTGTACCCACTCGTCACCTTACGTACACGGATTTTACTTAGCAAAATTGAATCAAACAACACCAATCATAAGGGGTAGTTCCCCCACACGAAGTTAGACAAGAAACTTACCTCAACTAGGCCAAATCAACACTCGAAAATAGTATTTCCCTTAAAATTCGCCTCCACACGGCTCAAATCTACCAAAAATCAACTTAATATCATCAAACAATGCTTGGGAATTCTTGCTCCAATAGATAAAACTAAGATCTTTACACTTTTCCCAAAAAATCAACAAAAGTCAACCCGGGGCTCGTTCGGTCAAAACCTGAGTCCGATGCCAAATTTCGTCTACCCAGGACCCCAAGAGTTCATATATGTGATTAGTTTCAAAATTCGAGTCCAAAATCGACTCTTAAAACTCAATTTCTTATTTTTCAAAAACTTGACAAAGTTTCACAAATTTTCACTTTTATTCACATGATTTTGATGTTACAATCTAAGATATATTGATGAAATATGATTAGAAATGGATTAGAATCACTTACCCAAAGTTTGTAAGTGAAAATCCCCTCTCCAAATCGCCTCCTAAAAGAGTCTAGGGTTCAAAAATGAGAGAATGAGTTCAAAAATCCCGTCTCCCAGACTTTTAACCAGTTGTAGATGTCGTATTTGCGATACAAGGTTAGTATTTGCAAACTCTCGCAATTGCACACCAGGGCTCGCAATTGCGCACCAGGGCTCGCAATTGCGCACCAGGGCTCGCAATTGCGCACCAGGGCTCGCAATTGCGCACCAGGGCTCGCAATTTCGCACCAGGGCTCGCAATTGCGCACCAGGGCTCGCATTTGCGAACCCTGACAGCCTGAGTCAAAGTGGCATTTGCGATGAAAGCTTTGCAATTGCGAACTGGAAGGTCATTGCAAAAGCGAACAATTGTTCGCAAATGTTAACTAAGCTATAATTGTGTTAGCTTCGCAAATGCGAAGGGGAGGTCGCATTTGCGATAACTGCCCCTCTTCTATCATATTCGCATATGCGACCCTAGTGTTTGCATTTTCTACACCAGAGCACCAGATACCAGATTTCTGCATTTCAGTCCAACCCTCTCCGGAACATGTCCGAAACTCATCTGAGCCATCGAGGCTCCAAACAAGACATCCACACAAGTCTAGAAACATCATATGAACTCGCTCGCGCGATCAAAACACAAAAATTACATATAGAACTACGAATCGAACACTAAAACACATGTAATTTCAAGGCCAGGTTCAAGAATTCCTAAAATTGCAACTAAACGTCTGAATCCAAATCAACTCCAAATGATATTTTTCAAACACGTTTTAAATACCATAACGGGCCTATTCCAAATACCAAAATTAAATTCCAAGTTTGATAGCTAAAAGTCAACCTACGGTCAAACTTTTTAACTTCAAATTGCCAACTGCGGTAAATTAACGTAAATCAACCTACGGACTTCCAAAATTAATTTCGTGCATACGCCCAAGTCCGAAATCACGATACGAAGCTATCGAAGTCATAGAAACACAGTTCAGGAGTCGTTTTCACAAAATTCAAAATTTGGTCAATATTTTCTAATTTAAACTTCTAAGTCAAGAATCAAAGATCCAAATCAACCCGGAAGTTTTCCGGAACAAAACTAACCACCGCGTAAGTCATAAAATCATAAACACACATGTATGAAGCATAAAAAAGGGATAACAGGTGCAATTACATAAAACGACTGATCGGATCCTTACAATGAGAGTGACAGTTGCACAAGGAAGTGAGGTACGAGAGAATCAACTTGAATCTATCAAAATTTATACATGAAGCCATAGTAAAATGGGATAATGGGTACCTATATAGGTTTGTATATAGGTGAGATAAAGATTCATCATTATGGATGGAAAGTAAAGAGACAATGTAATGAGAAGACAGAAATTTTGGAATTTTTGTTTTCAATATGGGAATAATTTTACGTTTAGTGTTTCTAATATGTTGTTCCATACGTTGAGTTGTGATTGGTGCGTAACGTACACTTATCATACATAAGTGGTCTAACATCTAAGAGGTGGGTAAAGACATTTGGAGAAATATTTGGTGTGTAAAAGGTTTTCAGTGAAACTGACTACAAGTTCAGGGATAAACTATGTAGTAAGCCTTTCTAAAGCTAGAGTTAATAGTTCAGTTATGCCTAATTGAATATTACATAGAGGGTTACACAATTTGAGTTTGTAGATTTGATTTTGACAGATTTGATATTGATTTTTCATTTCCTTTCATTGACTTTGTTGCTACCATTTTTTCACTTCTTTATTTTTTATTTTAAACAAAAATAATAGTATGAAAGGGTTAAAGTTTAACTCTCTAATGAAAGGAAATGTTTTTAATAGCTTATATATATTTATGATGTACAAAGAAAAAACCATGTCTGAATATTTGTTAAATGCACATGCACATATAGAGATTACTTTTTTCTTGAAATTCTTTTATTCATGTATACGGTCAAAATCAGAAAGCCCGATTTCGAAATGCATCATTGCCGTAAGCTCGAGTTCGGCCAACTTGAAGTAAGGGTCGAACACGGTTGGAAATAGCTCACCTCGAGGGAAAGAATAGAAGGACTGGCACGACCTACCTCGAGACAGTGCCATTACGATGACACTCAAGAAAGAGCGGGAATTTCTCAAGGGCATATAGGTCAAGGCGTAACTTTCAGGATTGTATCGTACTAATCCGTACTAGGCGGTTATACAGCTATACCAATAGAATTTTTTACTGTAAATAGAAATGTATCTTATTTGGGATTTCCCCTCCTATATAAAGGGGACCCCAATCATTTGTAAACATCATCTTATCACTGGCAATAGAACATTCCATACCACTTTTCTCGCTTACTATGCTCAAGATTGTTCTTCACCTTTATTGCTTTTACTTATTGTTCTTACTTTATTGCTCTTAGCTCACCTCGAGGCCCCCAAAAATATCGATCTCGAGGTCCCTGTTTCTCTAGCAACACTGGTTTGGTTCATCATTTCTAGCAATATTTCTTGTTTATTCACTAGTATTGGAATAAATCACATATCTTTAGAACCACAAATCAAATATAATTGTATCTACTATTTCGAGGTAAACAGTTTGGCACCCACTGTGGGGCTAAGATAATAGTGATTATTTTAGTGCTAGTTTTCTGATAACACACGTTATTCTTCACACTTTTTCTTGTCAAAGATTCTTTGATTTCAGGCTAAATAATGTCTAACACTGCAAACTCACCTGAGCATGGAAACTACGGCCTTGGATTCCATAGAGAAAACAATGCAACAACTTCAAGGAACGGTGTGCCACCGCTTAATCCTGGGGTAGCACTAGGCCCTAACCCAGTGGACGTTGGTTAACACATTGCTTTGAACATCGACTTGGGCACTGATGTTGAAGGAAGCGTACGCGGAGGGGACCATCCCGATGCCCAAAGGACTCAGGCTCGAGAAGAGAGAGAAGCGAGTCGACAAGTAATTTTTGAAATGTTGCAAGCACAACAGGTCGCCATCGCCCAGTTATAGAGTCAGCAAAAGACTCCGAGCATAGCAAGACTAGAAATAGCTCATCGAGTTGAGCCAACTCCCGAGAGATCAAGCAATAATGGGTCAGGAACTGACCCCACCATTATGAAGATGCTCAAGGAAATTACTAAGAGGATCGAGACGGGAGAAAAGAAAATAGAGGACAACGATAAGAAGGTGGAAACCTACAACTCGAGAGTCGACCAGATTCCGAGAGCACCTCCAGTTTTGAAAGGGCTTGACTCAAAGAGTTTGTACAAAAACCGTTCCCCCCGAGTGCGGCCCTGAAGCCCATTCCGAAGAAGTTTTAGATGCCAGACATCCTGAAATAAAACGGAACCACTGATCCCAACGAGCACATCACCACATATACTTGTGGTATAAAGGGGAATGATTTGAAGGGCGACGAGATCGAGTCTGTTCTACTGAAGAAATTTTAGGAGACCTTTTCCAAGGAGGTCATGACGTGGTACCATAACCTGCCCCCAAACTCTATCGATTCATTCGCCATGTTGGCAGATTCATTTGTTAAGGCACATGCTGGTGCCATAAAGGTTGCAACGAGGAAATCGGATGTATTCAAAATCAAACAAAGGGAGAACAAGATGTTGAGGGAGTTCGTCTCCCATTTCCAGTTGGAGCGAATGGAGTTACCACCGGTCTCCGATGACTGGGCCGTACAAACCTTCACTCAGAGGCTAAATGAACGGAGTTTGATAGCCTCGAGGCAGTTGAAGCAGAACTTGATCGAGTACCCCGCCGTGACTCGAGCAGATATGCATAACAGGTACCCGTCAAAAATTAGGGTCGAGGAAGACCAGTTGGGGGCCCATTGGGCTTAGTTTGTCCAAGCAGGTTACTAGCAAAAGAGTTGAGAGATGCAAACAGGGAGTCAAGGTCGAACAAGGAAAGATATCAGCCATACATCGAAGACAGAAGGAACACTTCGAGGCACGACATACCTTGAAATGATCGAAGAGCAGATCGAGGTCAGAATTGCCGAGGACTCATGAGTAAGACCGGGTTCGATAGGCACTCGGTATCGGTGGAGGCACCCTAATTATAAGAATACAACTTCAGCATCAATGCCTCAAGTATCGTCTCAGCCATTGGCAAAATTAGAGACACCTGATTGCCCAAGCCCATACAGACAGATCCTTCTCAAAAGAACCCCAACTTAATGTGCAAGTGTCATGGTATTCATGGTCATAAGACCGAGGACTGCATTCAACTTAGAGAGGAGTTAGCCCGATTGATCATCGAGGGACATCTTCAAGAATTTCTCAGCGACCGTGCCAAGAACTACTTTCGAGAAAGAGACACAAATAGGAAGAATGAACCGGAGGAGCCACAACATGTCATTCACATGATCATCGGCGGAGTCGACGTCCCACAGGGACCCATATTCAAGCGTATCAAAGTATCTATCACCAAGGAGAAGCGGTCTCGGGACTACATACCCGAGGATACTCTTACATTCAACGAGGAAGACATCGAGGCCTTATCTCATCCTCACAACGATGCATTAGTAATTTCTATCCTTTTAAATAAAGCTCAAGTTAAACTTGTTTTCGTGGATCCAGGTAGTTCAGCAAATATAATCAGATCAAGGGTCGTGGAGCAGCTCGGGCTACTTGACCAAATCATACCAGCATCTCGAGTCTTGAACGGATTCAACATGGCAAGTGAGACAACTATGGGAAAAATCATCCTCCCAGTCAAAGTGGCCGGAACCATACAAGACACCAAGTTTCATGTCATCGAAGGTGACATGAGGTACAATGCCCTACTTGGAAGGCCATGGATCCACAGCATGAGGGCAATGCCATCAACCCTTCATCAAATGATGAAGTTCCCAACAAAGGATGGCATGAAAATGGTGTATCGGGAGCAACACACAGCTAAGGAAATGTTTGCAGTTCATGATGTGGCACCAACATCGACGCCCTCTACATAAAAAAACTCCAAGGACAAACAGGTAGCCAAATAGCAATCACAGCCCATATCCTCGGCTGAGCCTGAGGAATAGGTGGTCGAGGACGAAGAAAATGATTTCCTCACCCCTGAAGCCTTCGTCGCCCCCGAGGAGTCAGATGCGACGAAGTCCACAGTCCAGGAGCTAGAGTAGGTGGTATTGATCGAGCATCTACCAGAACAAAAGGTATACCTGGGAATGAGATTAACTCCCGAACTCAGGAAAAAACTCATTCAATTCCTTGTCGATAACGTTGATTGCTTTGCTTGGTCCCACTTAGATATGAGAGGGATCCCACGAGATAACCACCCATCGACTAAGTGTCGATCCCAGATTTAAACCGGTAAAGCAAAAAAGGAGGCCTCAGTCCGAGGTAAAACACGTATTCATCAAAGACGAGGTAACAAAACTTCTCAAGATAGGATCCACTAGGGAAGTAAAATATCCCGAGTGTCTAGCTAACTGAGTGGTGGTCCCTAAAAAAGGAAACAAACTTAGAATGTGTGTAGACTACAAAGATTTGAACAAAGCATGCCCTAAAGATTCCTTCCTACTGCCCAACATCGACCGTCTGATTGATGCTACGGCTGGCCACGAGATCCTTACTTTTCTCAATGCCTACTCCGGGTACAATCAAATTCTAATGAACCCGGAGGACTAGGAAAATACTTCATTTATCATGAAGTACTGTACATATTACTATAATGTAATGCCATTCGGGTTAAAAAATGCAGGGGCTACATATCAACGCTTAGTTAATAAAATATTCAAACATCAAATAGGAAAATCTATGGAAGTTTATATTGATGGTATGCTAGTTAAGTACCTGTGCGCAGAGGACCATTTGACCCATTTGCAGGCAACTTTCGATATCCTAAGGAAGTACAAGATGAAACTCAACCCCGAGAAATGCGCTTTTGGAGTTGGCTCGGGAAAGTTTCTAGGGTTCATGGTATCCAACAAGGGGGATCGAAATCAACCCCGAAAAAATCAAATCCATCGAAGAAATCACTATCGTAAATAATGTGAAAGCCGTGCAACGGTTAACCGGACGGATAGCTGCTCTTGGCCGATTTATCTCGAGGTCATCAGATCGGAGTCATCATTTCTTTTCCCTACTCAGGAAGAAGAACAACTTCACATGGACTCCGGAGTGTCAACAAGCTTTAGAAGAATTAAGACGGTATCTCTCGAGCCCACCCTTGCTTTATACTCCAAAGGAGGATGAAAAACTTTACTTGTATCTAGCTGTGTCCGAAGTAACGGTAAGTGGCGTGTTGGTTCGAGAAGAACAAGATCTCGAGCTAGCCAAGATCCTAGGAGCAGAGGTCATCGAGGCCAAATGCGACTCTCTTTTGGTAGTGAACTAAGTGAATTGGAGATTTGAGGTTTGAGAAGATAGAATGAAAAGATACTTGGACAAATGTCAAGTGACATTACATCGCTTCAAGGAATGGACACTGGACCACGTGCCCCGAGAATAGAACATCGAGGCCGATGCTCTTGAAAATTTGGGGTCGTCGATCAAAGAGGATGACATCGTCCCGGGTACTGTCGTCCCATTGTCAAGGTCGGTAGTCAAAGAAGGCCATGCGAAAATCAATTCAACAAGTTTGACATGGGATTGATGGAACAAGTACGTCGAATACTTGAAGCACGGGAAGCTTCCCTCAGACCCAAAAGAGTCGAGGGCCTTACGAGCCAAAGCAACTCGATTCTCACTCGATGAAAATGGAACATTATATAGACGAACCTTTGACGGACCACTGGCAGTGTGTTTGGGATCGGGGGACACCGATTATGTACTACGAGAAATCCACGAAGGCACTTGTGGGAATCACTCCAGTGCTGATTCATTGGTTCGAAAGAAGATCAGAGCAGGATATTATTGGGACAACATGGAAAAATACACAAAGGAGTTCGTTCGAAGGTGTGACAAATGCTAAAGGTTCGCACCGATGATCCATCAGCCCGGTGAACAACTCTATTCAGTCCTTCTCCCATGGCCATTCATTAAATGGGGGATGGACATCGTTGGCCCTCTACCAACGGCACCAGGTAAAGCTAATTGTTTTATGACTGACTACTTCTCAAAATGGGTTGAAGCACAGCCCTTCGAGAAATTAAGAGAAAAAGAGGTCATCGACTTCATATGGGACCACATTATATGCCGGTTCGGGATACCCGCCGAGATAACATGCGACAATGGAAAGCAGTTCATCGGCAGCAAGGTAATGAAATTCCTCGAGGACCATAAAATCAAAAGGATTCTATCAACACCCTATAACCCAAGTGCAAATGGACAATCCGAGTCCACAAACAATACTATCATTCAAAACTTGAAGAATAGGTTGGATGATGCGAATGGAAAATGGAGAGAAGTACTGCCCGAGGTGCTATGGGCATATCGGACGACGTCAAAGTCGAGCACAAGGGAAACCCCATTTTTTTTGGTATACGGGTCCGAAGCATTGATCCCAGTCGAGGTCGGGGAACCAAGCGTTAGGTTTCAGCATACCACCTAGGACTCGAACAACGAGGCCATGAACAATTCCCTTGAGATGCTAGATGAAAAACGTGAAGCCGCATTAGTTCGTATGGCCGCGCAAAAACAAAGGTTCGAGAGGTACTACAACAGAAGGACGAACCTTCATTACTTCGGAGTCGGGGACTTAGTCCTAAGAAAAGTCACCCTCAATACTCGAGACCCAAAGAAGTAAAACTAGGTCCCAATTGGGAAGGACCGTATCGTGTCCTCGGAGTCGCGGGCAAAGGATCCTATAAACTCAGCACGATGGAAGGCGAGCAACTACCAAACAATTGGAATATATCATTTCTCAAACGCTATTATTGCTGAGGTATGACCTTCTCCCCTTTTCATTTATATTTCATGCTAACTCCTTACAGGTGTTAGATTTAAGACATTGAAGCACCCTTCAACTTGAAGACCTTGGGTTTTAAAGCATGCGTTGCACTCTTTTTCCCTTAGATCGGGTTTTATCCCAAATGGGTTTTACCGACAAGGTTTTTACCGAGGCAACACTTATATGCTACCTAAGGGAAATTCAACAAGTATTCAAGGCTTCTATTCAATCAACCTCGAATACTGGGGGGCATCACCCTCGGAGGTTATATCCTCGAAGAAAATAATTCAAGCCAAAGAGGGCCTCGATAGGAAAATTATGTAATGGGCCAAATGGTCAATTGAACCGTGTTCATGTAGAGCAGCCGAGCCCCCCACATGCAAAACATGTACACATGTATCAATCATTCAAACAAGCACTGTTATTATATCGAAACATTTTATGCCTCAAAGAAGTCTACTATTTTCACATTTATATTTCTACAATGAAACGACTCAAGAGCCAAAAACCCAAATGCATATGAATACTCAGGAACTTCCATCGACAGTCAACACATCGATTCATCAAAAATTCGAACATATAAGACTTTGAAGAGGCACACTCGAACTCATAAGACCTCAATGAGGCATACTCGAACTCATAAGACCTCAATGAGGCATACTCGAACTCATAATACCTCAATGAGGCATACTCGAACTTATAAGACCTCAAAAAGGCATCCCCTCGATATTATGGCCAAGGCCATCACACTCGGGGACTAAAGTCTACGGCTATATAAAGGACTACAGTCATATGAGAAAGCTACGACTGAAATGATGCGGCTCGGAGATGTCCGACTTCCGCCATAAAACTAAAGGCCTTCAAATACTTCAAAAAATCTGTTAAATCAGGCTACCCTCGGCAAAGAAAAGGGGCTTTGATAAAGTCAGCCCCCAAATAATGTGAGGGCTTCGACAATATCAACCTACGAAAAAACCTCAAGAGGTACTTGATTATCTTTGCACGTCGACTTGCAAACGAGGTTCTAATTAGTCGAACCGTCGAAAAATCGAAGGAATATAAATACATACCAAGGCATAACAAAATTTTTACTAAGTCTTTAGCCAGAAAGAGGGAAAATTATAGCCATTTTAGAGGCCGAATTGGCTCAACCTAAAAAGCCTAAGAGCCGACTTAAAAGAGCTTAAGGGTAAACCTAAAGAGCCTAAGGGCCGACTCAAAAGAGCCTAAGGGCCAACCTAAAAGAGCCTAAGGGCCGATACTTTAAAACCTAAGGGCCGATATTTAAAAAGCTTAAAGGCCGAAGCATACCGTGCTTGAGACCTTGCTTACACGGTCCCGACTTCAAAAGCCAAGGATATATATTCGAACTTGTAAGACCCCTAAAAAGGTGTACCCTCGAATATAGACGTCGCGGATGAGATACTCGGGACTAAGGGCTACAGAAAAATATAACGACTACGGTCGATGGACTTCGACCCAACAACAACAACAAGCAATTCGGGGACGCCCGACTATTGTCCTAAAACTATATCCTTAGAAATTATTTCGGAGAGAACCGGTTAAATCATGCTACCTTTAGTGTAGGCAAGGGCTTCGAACATTTTCATGTCAGCTCTCGAAAAAGGGCTTTGAACATTTTCATGTCAACTCTCGAAAAAAGGCTTCGAACATCTTCATGTCGGCTCATAAGAAAGAGTTTCTCCCGTTCATCGTAACGGCTCGTAATCGAGGTTCTTTGGGGCCGTCTAAGAGTCAGATGAACACAAGGGAATCTCGAAGGAATAAGAAACACAACCATATTAAATGTCGCGTAAGTGCCTTAAAGCCAGCGCAAAAACGCCCACTAGCTGAACCTAGACCTGAAGTGTCGATGAACTCGAGTCATAGTTCGGCTCGGGGACTGAACCCAGAACCGTTAAATTAAAAGTCGCGTAAGTGCCTTAAAACTAGCGCAAAAATCCCACGGGGTAAACCTAGACCTGAAGAGTCGATGAACCCGAGTCGTAGTTCGGCTCGGGGACTAAGCCCGAAATGGTTAATCAAAAATCGCATAAGTTCCCTTAAGCCATCGCAGAAAAGCCTACAGGCTAACCCAAAATTCAAAGGACCGATGAACTCGAGTCCCAACCCAGCTCGGGGACTAAGCCCAAAATAATCGACTAAGAATCGCCTATAAACATCCAAGCCAGCCCACGGGCGAATCAAAGAACTCGTAGGGAGAATGAATTCGTGTCGTGGTTCGGCTCGAAAAAACGAGCCCTAGATGAAAATGCATAAGCCTCCGGGCTAACCACGGAGGGCCTGAAGGCCAGTCAGAAGAAGACGTTAACCCCATTCCTAAAACATGCCCAAGAGGCTAACGCGTAAAAGTCTGCACAGGAATCCCTGACGACCCGTCTTAGACCATCGTCGTTCGACCGAAGTAGAGGCCTAACAGGTCTATCCAAGGATACATGTCTCAAATCAATAACCCTCATGAACAAAGCAGCAGGCGCAAGTACCGTCTAATCTCAAGGTCAATGCCTGCTTTAGTTTGAAACAAGTCCCACGTTCAAAGAAAAACGTGCAAATCTTAGAGCTGACCGAAGTCTAGGCATATGCCCAGCTGCAAAGCCCAAAGGCTATATTGGGACCGATCAGGCCCTATTTCAAAGAATTATTTATTTATTAGTACTTCGAGCCTAGGTAGATGATGGCCCGTTCCCTTATGACCAAGGTGGATACCCACTCAAAGAACATCCTCGGAGTTCCCGAGTTGACCAAATTTAGGAAAACGTTTTTCGCTCGAAGATTGTCAGTAGCATCCCTTTGCCACAGGGAAGTTGAGGTCCGACCCTCGCCCAAATTTTAAGCAATCCCAGCTCCGGCATGAGGTTCGAATTTTCGATGAGCATAATAGTGGTGATGATAGGAGTTCGATTTTCGGACCAATCATACACGCAAGTTTGCACAAACAAAAGACAAAATAAAATTAAGAATCAAACCAAGAGAAAAACAAATGAATCTTTTATAGTAATATAACATGTTTACAAAGCGCAAAAGAATCTTTACAAAGCGACAATAAAGGCAAAAAATAAAGGCCTAACCTACGGGCGCAAGCCTATCTTCCGGGGATACGCCCCGAGGACTCCCTTGCAAGGGACCTCTAGTCAGCGCCTTCAGGCTTCCCGCTTCCCAAGCGTCAGCCGACGAACAACATGTTCTTCCGCATCTTAAAGCCCCCTTTTATTGGGTTCAATATACGTGCTGTGTCAATTTTCAGCCACCAATCCACCAACAACACGTTCCTTCACTTAAAAGAACCCCTGCTGCTGATATTAGAAAACCCCTTCTCGGAACACCAAACCAGTACGGGCTGCCGACGTTATCTCCCTGCTCCGAGGGAGGCGGGAGGGGCGAAATACCACACCGAGTCAAAGTTAAAAGAAGGTGAGAAGCAGTATATGTACTTCACACATGAAAGCCACTCGGGCCCTTCCTCCGTTTCCTCTTACAGACAGTAGAAACAGAAATAACAACAACAACAACAACAACAACCTAACATAACTCCAACTGGCAGGGGAGGGCTTCTGAAAAAAGGTCATGATTATGCTCGAACAGCCGCCACCAAACAACCACGAAGGCATAGGCTCGCGCTACGAAAATGGGAAACAAAGATGGGTGGAAAAGATTAGAGTTTGTTGGGGACATGAAGAATGGAGTTTGAAGAAAGGGAACCCCTATTTATAAATGGTCGATAGCCTCACTAAAAAAAGCAATAAATGCCCTTGGGGAAATCAACCGGCGGTGCCATCATTACTCCTCTTCTAGGAAAGTGAAGAGGCAGAGATATCAATGCCCCGAGGAGACGGTTCGACGGGGCATTTCAAATCACATGACAAGCTCACACCACGAGCATGAAATCATCAAGAAGGGTCTGGGAAATACCCGCGTCGAGGTCAGTTCTTATAAGAAACGCGGGGACTATCTGTATGCGGCTAAAATCGAGGAGGCCGATTTCATGCTCGTTGCGACATTCGACGCCTCATTTACAAAGGATCCCTGATACAATTTTAGGATCGACCACGAGCCTACACCACGGTCTCCCCCGAGGTATTGTGACCCCGGGATGACATGTTAGAGCAACACGAAGATCGAGACGAACAACTCTGTAATAAAGTATATCTCCACGCGCAGGCAATAGTTGATCTAATTAATCATAGATTCTTGTAATAAATGCTAGATGTACTATGTTGGTTCTCTCCCTCCTATATAAAGGGGGACCCTTATTGTTCGAGGGAGACATGAAAAAATACAAGAACATTCTCTGCTTTTAACATCAAACATCCTCTATTCCTCTTTATTAGCTCATTTATTCACATTTATTGCTTTCTTTTACTTGTTCTTCATTAGTAGCCTATCATTGATCATAAATAGCGTATCTTATGGCTTGCAAGTTCGTTATAGATCCATCGACCATTCGACCTAGGCCCGAGCCTCGGCCTCAGGAACCCCCGCAGTCGACATCGAGCCTTCGACCTAAGGCACTCTGGTTTGCTTTCCTTTAACCTTTGATCGCTTTTCTCACTACTCCATCTTAACACAGTCAGCCATAATCACTCAATAATCGGTATTAAGATAAATCACGTATTTTTAGAACCACATAACTAAATATAATTGTAGTTACCATTTTCACGGTAAACAGTTTGGCGCCCACCGTGGGGCTAAAAATAATAGTGATTGTTTTAGTGCTGGTTCGTTGGAAAACACAAGTTTTCTTTTTACACCTTTTCTTGTCCAAAGAATTTTTTATTTCAGGTCAGAATGTCCAACTCAGTGAGCGCGTACGAAAGTAACAGCTTTGAGGGGTTCGGGAGGAACGGTGTGAGCATCCCGGGAATGCCGGCGCACCGCCACCAGGCCTTAGCGTCATAGCAGAGCCGGCCCTCGAGGGCACGTACTCAAGCAGTGACCGGCGCAACGACATCAGCCTTCATATCAGCTGGAATGAGCATAAAAAAGACCTGCAGGAGGAGTGAAATAATACAGGCGCAACAAGAAGTGATCACCCAGCTACAGAACCATCAGAGAACCTCGAGAGAGCCAGCAACAGCCCCCCGAATCCGTACAATAACGGAAAGGGTAGGAAGTAAGGGACCGATGATCGAGCTTGCGGTCAGGATACTTAGAGACCTCACCAGAAAATAGAGTTAAGGCTTCGAGAAAGAAAGCCAGAGCCACGGAATGAGAGGTATCGAACTTACGTCGAAAATTGAAAGAGCGCCACAATGGTCAATGAGCCCCGAGCCAAATTAAACATAGACAGAAGTAGGATAACAGACAAAGGTGGGTCCATTAGGGATTCAGAACCCTCCAGGGTGCCCCACTCAACCCGATACAACTACAGGAATGATGTTTCGGGTATCATATCGTCCATGGGAGAAATCAGAGACAGTAGATGGCCAAAACCTGTATCATCGGATCCCTCTCAGAGAATCCCCAGCCTAATATGTGAGTTTCACGGTACTCACAGTCATCGAACCGAGGATTGCCGAAACCTCCCGAAAGAGGTAACGCGATTGGCTAGCAAAGGGTACCTACAAAGAATCGACTGCGGTCGGGTCACGGACCCCCCTTTAGGAGAACAGTGGCCCGAAAGAATGAAGCGAGGAAGAAAACACTCCACGCATATGATTGTTGGGGGAAACAGATTCCCGCAGGGACCTATGATCAAAGCGAGCGGAAGCGTCAGATGCGGCGACTGAACAGATTCAGTGCCACACACCCGAGGACATCCTTGCATTCAGCGACAGAAATCCCGAGACCCCGTCTCATCTTCATAATAACGCGCTGGTAATTTCTTTCCTTCTAAATAACGTTCAAATTAAAATGCGTCTGTGTGGATCCAGGTCGCTCTACCAACGTAATCAAAACGAAAGAAGTGAAACAGCCAGGGATGCCCGGCCGAGTCGTACCTACTTCGCCAACTCTCAATGGGTCTAACATGGCCGGCGGGACAACCAGAGGGGAAATATCCCCCAAGGATGACGGGGAAGACTTCCTCACTCTCTCCCAAAGATTCGGACACAATTAAATCAACGATCGAGGAGCTGGAACATGCTGCCTTGGCAGGACAACCTCCAGATCAAAAGGCATGACGGGGATTCCACCTGGAATAACCATTCATCGATTAAGAATCGACCCTTGGTTCCAACCGATGAAAAAAAAGGAGGCCATCTATACTCGGTCGTATCGAAGGTAGCGATAAGCGGTGTGCTGGTTCAAGAGGAACAAGGTACGCCATTCCCCGCCTATCATGTGAGTCAAACACTGAGCAATGCCGAAACCAGGTATCTTCCTTTGGAAAAACTAGCCCTGGCTCTAGTTAGCGCATCTCGAAGGTCAAAACCTTATTTCCAATGCCGTCGCATTCGTGTCTTAGAGACACACCCACTTCAGAGTATATTGCATGAACTTGAGCTACCGGGCCAATTGGCTAAATGGCCCATTGAGCTCGGAGGGGACGATATTGAATATCAGCCCCGAACGACTATCAAATCCCAGATTTTGGTAGATTTTGTGGCCGACTTCGCGCCCGCCTTTTTGCCCGAAGTAGCAGAATAATTGTTATTAAAAAGGGACGCATTATCCGGGGTATAGATATTGTTCACCGATGGTGATTCCAACGTGAAAGGAATTGGGTTCGGCATAGTCCGCAAGCCACATACGGGTAATGTAATTAGACAGTCCATAGAAACTGCAAAGTTGACTAACAATGAAGCCGAATATGAGGCTGTAATTGCAGGTCTAGAGTTAGCCAAGAACCTCGGGACCAGGTGCATGAAGGCTAATTGTGATCCCCTCCCGGTTGTTAACCAAGTGAATGGGAGCTTCGAGGTCCGAACGGACAGAATGCGAAGCCGGCGCCTTCGCAAATCTGGAGGATGATGTTCTCCCCGGAGCCGCAGCGATGTTAACGAGATCGGTGATCAAAGATGGCCACACCGAAATCAACTCCACCAGCCTGACCTGGAATTGGATGAACAAGTACATAAATTATCTGAAGGAAGGAAAGCTGCCCGCAGAACCAAATAATTCAAGAGCTCTCCGGACCAAGGCGACCAGATTCTCATTTAGCGAGAATAAAATCATCCACATGAGAACCTTCGACAGACCCCCGACAGTGTGCCTGGGACCAGTTGGTAGAAATTACGCGCTTCAAGAAATCCACGAGGGCACCTGCGTGAACCACTCCGGTGCTGAGTTCCTAGTTCGAAAGATGATTAGAGCGGGCTGCTACTGGGACAGTATGCAAAAGGACGCTGGGGAATTCGTCCGTAAATGCGATAAATGGCAGAGGTTCGCGCCCATGATCCATCGGACCGGCAAACAACTATATTCGATCCTATCGCCTTGGCCATTCAAGAAATAGGAGACGGATATCGTCGAACCACTACCCATGGTGCCAGGTAAAGCCAGATTTATTCTATTTATGAATGACTATTTCCCTAAATGGGTGGAAGCACATGCCTTCGAGAAGGTAAGAAGAAGTCATCAACTTCATACGGGATCACATCTTATGCCGATCCGGAATCCCCTCCGAAGTAATCTGCGACAACGGAAAGCAATTCGTAGAAGGAAAAGTCACAAACTTCCTCGAGGACCACAGAAACAAAAGAATCTTATCAACGCCCTACCATCCATGCGCCAACGGCTGAGCCGAATTCATGAACAAAACCATTATTCAGAACCTGAAGAAGAAGTTGGAAAGCGCAAAGGGAAGATGGAGGAAAGTGTTTCCCAAAGTCCTATGGGCGTATCAAGCCACTCCTAAAGACAAGCAAGGGGGAGACGCCGTTCTTCCTAGCGTATGGGTCCGAAGCCCTTATACAGGTCGAAGTAGGAGAGCCGTGCACCAGATGCAGGCATGCTCCAGAGGATTCAAACAATGAGGCGATGACCATGGCCCTCGAGGTGCTCGATGAGAAATGAGAAGCTCCATAAATCCGGATGGATGCGCAACATCAAAGGATCGAGAGATACTATGATAGGAGAGCTAACCTCCGATACTTTGGAGTCGTGGACTTAGCCTTAAGAAAGGTCACTTTAAACGCCAGAAACCCCAATAAAAGGAAGCCCAGACCAAGCTAGGAAGGACCGTACCATGTCCTCGGAGTGATCGGCAAAGGTCCATACAAGCTCGGCACCTAGGCGAGCGAGAAGCTCCGGGACAATTTGGACATATCCATGCTCGAACGATACTACTGCCGAGGTAATATTATGACCCCATCTCTTTTCACTTACTCAAAAGCTATTCTCCCACAGGCAATTGGCGGAGGACTCCAGAACATCTGCAAACTTAAAAGAAGCCCCTTGGGTCGACAAACGCAATGCACCCTTTCCATCCGATCGGGTCTTGGTCCCCGAAAAAAGGGTTTTTTTACCAACAGGGTTTTTAACGAAGCAACGTTTAGGCGCCCATCAGAGAGAACCTATACAAGCATTCAAGGCCCAACTACTGAAGGACACTGCCTCGAGGGAAGATGACCCCGTTAAACAAGTTGGAGTAAATCAAAGAGAGGTTTTTGCGGAGAAATAATGTAACAGGTCAAGCAGTCAAATGAGTCGTGCTCGTATAACGGGATCGAGTCTGCGAGGGAGAAAACATGTATGCTTGCATCAGACTGTAGAAGGAATGTTTCTTCATCAAAACATTTTTTGCAAGTTCAGGAAATAGTTATCATTAATATCCGAATAGTCAAGACCCAAGGTCGTAAGATCCCAAGAGGGTAGCCTCATAAATGTTTGATAATGCAAGTCCTACAGGCGTGATCAAAATCCCAAGCGGGTGTACCTAAAATAACGAGAACACTGTCCCGACTTCATAAGCCAAGGCTATATATTTTCGAACTTGTAAGACCCCTAAAAAGGCCTACCCTCAAATATAGACGTCGCGGATGAGATACTGGGGACTAAGGGCTACGGCCGAATATAATGACTAAGGTCGATGGGCTTCGACCCAACAACAGCAACAAGCGATTCGGGGACGCCACACTATCGCCCTAAAACTAAATCCTTCGAAATTATTTCGGAAAGAACTGGTTAAATCATGCTACCTTTAGTGTAGGCAAGGGCTTCGAACATTTTCATGTCAGCTCTCGAAAAAAGGGCTTTGAGCATTTTCATGTCAACTCTCGAAAAAGGGCTTCGAACATCTTCATGTCGGCTCATAAGAAAGAGTTTCTCTCGTTCATCATAATGGCTAGTAATCGAGATTCTTTGGGGCCGTCGAATAGTCATATGAACACAAGGGAATCTCCAAGGAACAAGAAACACAGCCATATTAAAAGTCGTGTAAGTTCCTTAAAGCCAGCGCAAAAAAGCCTACAGGCTAAACCTAGACCTGAAGGGTCGATGAACTCGAGTTGTAGTTCGGCTCGGGAACTGAACCCAGAACCGTTAAATTAAAAGTCGCGTAAGTGTCTTAAAGCCAGCGCAAAAAAGCCTACGAGATAAACCTAGACTTGAAGGGTCGATGAACTCGAGTCGTAGTTCAGCTCAGGGACTGAGCCCGGAATGGTTAATCAAAAGTCGCGTAAGTGCCCTTAAGCCAGCGCAGAAAAGCCTACGGGCTAACCCAAAATTCGAAGGACCGATGAACTAGAGTCCCAACCCGGCTCGGGGACTGAGCCCAAAATGATCGACTAAGAATCGCCTATAAACATCCAAGTCAGCCCACGGGGGAATCAAAGAACCCGTAGGGAGAATGAATTCGTGTCGTGGTTCAGCTTGAAAAACGAGCCCTAAATGAAAATGCATAAGCCTTCGGGCTAACCATGGAGGGCCTGAAGGCCAGTCAGAAGAAGACGTTAACCCCATGCCTAAAAAATGCCCAAGAGGCTAGCGCATAAAAGTCGGCACAGGAATCCCTGACGACCGGTCTTAGACCATCGTCGTTCGACCGAAGCAGAGGCCTAACAGGTCTATCCAAGGATACATGTCTCATAACAATAACCCTCATGAACAAAGCAGCAAGCACAAGTACGGTCTATGCTCAAGGTCAACACCTGCTTTAGTTTGAAACAAGTCCCACGTTCAAAGAAAACGTGCAAATCTTAGAGCTGCTCGAAGTCTAGGCATATGTCCAGCTGCAAAGCCCAAAGGTTATATCGGGACCGATCAGGCCCTATTTCAAAGAATTATTTATTTCTAAGTACTTCGAGCCTATGAAGGCCCGATCCCTTATGACCAAGGTGGATACCCATTCAAAGTCCATCTTCGGAGTTCCCGAGGTGACCGAATTTCGAAAGTTTTTTGCTCGAAGATTGTCAGTAGAATCCCTTTGCCATAGGGAAGCCGAGGTCCGACCCTCGCCCAAGTTTTAAGTAATCCTGGCTCCGACATGAGGTTCGAATTTTTGATGAGCATAATAGTGGTGATGATAGGAGTCCGATTTTCGGACCAATCATACACGCAAGTTTGCACAACCAAAAGACAGAACAAAATTAAGAATCAAACCAAAAGAAAAACAAATGAATCTCTTATAGTAATATAACATGTGTACAAAGAGAAAAGGAATCTTTACACAGCGGAAATAAAGACATAAAACAAAGGCCTAATCTACGGGCGGAAGCCTATCTTCTGGGGATACGCCCCGAGGACTCCCTTGCAAGGGACCTCTAGTCAGCGCCTTCGGGCTTCCCTCTTCCCAAGCGTCAGCTGGCGAACAAAATGTTCTTTCACATCTTAAAGCCCCCTTTTATTGGGTTCAATATACGTGCCGTTTCGATTTTCAGCCACTAATCCACCAACATTACGTTCCTTCACTTAAAAGAACCCCTGCTGCTGATATTAGAAAACCCCTTCTCGGAACACCAAACCAGTGCGAGATGCTGATGTTATCTCCCCGCTCCTGGGGAGGCAGGAGGGTAAAAATACCACACCGGTTCATAGTTAAAAGAATGTGAGAAGCAGTATATGTACTTCACACACGAAAGCCACTCGGGCTCTTCCTCTGTTTCCTCGGACCGATAGTAGAAACAGAAATAACAACAACAACAACCTAACATAACTCCAACTGGTAGGGGAGGGCTTCGGGAAAAAGGTCATGATTATGCTCGAACGGCTTCCAACAAACAACCACGAAGGCATAGGCTCGCACTACGAAAATGGGAAACAAAGATGGGTGGAAAAGATTAGAGTTTGTTGGGGACAGGAAGAATGGAGTTTGAAGAAAGGGAACCCCATTTATAAAGGGTCGATAGCCTCACTAAACAAGGCAATCAATTCCCTTTGGGAAATCAACCTGAGGCGCCATCATTACTCCTCTTCTAGGAAAGTGAAGAGGCAGAGAAATTAATGCCCCGAGGAGATGGTTCGACGGGGCGTGTCAAATCATATGACAAACTCACATCACGAGCATGCCGTCATCATGAAGGGTCTGGGAAATACCCGCGTTGAGGTCGTTTCTTATTATTTTATTATAAGAAACGCGGGGACTATCTGTATGCGGCTAAAATCGAGGAGGCCAATTTCATGCTCGTTGCGACATTCGACACCTCATTTACAAAGGATCCCTGATACGGTTTTAGGATCGACCACGAGCCTACACCACGGTCTCCCTCGAGGTATTGTGACCCCCGGCTGACATGTTCGAGCAACACGAAGATCGAGACGAACAACTCTGTAATAAAGTACATCTCCATGCACAAGCAATAGTGAATCTAATCAATCATAGTTTCTTGTAATAAATTCTAGATGTACTATGTTGGTTCTCTCCCTCCTATATAAAGGGGGACCCTTATTGTTCGAGGGAGACATGAAAAAATACAAGAACATTCTCTGCTTTTAACATCAAACATCCTCTATTCCTCTTTATTAGCTCATTTATTCGCATTTATTGCTTTTGTTTACTTGTTCTTCATTTGTAGCCTATCATTGATCATAAATAGCGTATCTCATGGCTTGCAAGTTCATTATAGATCCATCGACCATTCGATCTAGGCCCGAGCCTCGGCCTCAAGAACCCCCGAAGTCGACATCGAGCCTTCGACCTAAGGCACTCTAGTTTGCTTTCCTTTAACTGTTGATCGCTTTTCTCACTACTCCATCTAAACACAGTCAGCCATAATCACTCAATAATCGGTATTAAGATAAATCACGTATTTGTAGAACCACATAACTAAATATAATTGTAGTTACCATTTTCACGGTGTATAGGGAGCAACATGCAGCTAAGTAAATGTTTGTAGTCCATGATGTGGCATCAACACTGACGCCCTTTACATCGGAAAACTTGAAGGACAAACAGGTAGCCAAATAGCAATCACAGCCCATGTCCTCGGCTGAGCCCGAGGAACAGGTGATCGAGGATGAAGAAGAAGATTTCCTTACCCCTCGAGCCTTCATCGCCCCCGACGAGTCAGACGCGACGAAGTCCATGGTCGAGGAGCTTGAGCAGGTGGTATTGATAAAGCACCTTCCATAACAAAAGGTTTACCTGGGAACGGGATTAACCCCCGAACTCAGGGAAAAATTCATTTAATTCCTTATCGATAACATTTATTGCTTTGCTTGGTCCACTTAGACATGACAGGGATCCCACCAGAGATAACCATCCATCAACTAAGTGTCGATCCCAGATTTAAACCAATGAAGCAAAATAGGAGACCTCAATCCGAAGTAAAACATGCCTTCATCAAAGACGAGGTAACACAACTTCTCAAAATAAAATCCATTAGGGAAGTAAAATATCCTGAATGGCTAGCTAACATAGTGGTAGTCCCTAAAAAGGGAAATAAACTTACAATGTGTGTAGACTACAAAGATTTGAACAAAGCATGCCCTAAAGATTCCTTCCCACTGCCCAACATCGACCGTCTGATCGATGCTACGGCTGGCCACGAGACCCTTACTTTTCTCGACGCCTACTCTAGGTATAATCAAATTCAAATGAACCCGAAGGACCAGGAGAAGACTTCGTTTATCACGAAGTATGGTACATATTGCTATAATGTAATGCCCTTCGGGCTAAAAAATGCATGATTTACATATTAACACTTAGTTAATAAAATGTCCGAACGTCAAATAAGCAAATCTATGGAAGTTTATATTGATGACATGCTAGTTAAGTCCCTGCGCACATAGGACCATTTGACCCATTTGCAGGCAATATTCGATATCTTAAGGAAGTAGAACATGAAACTCAACCCCGTGAAATGCGCTTTTGGAGTTAGTTCGGGAAAGTTTATAGGGTTCATGGTGTCGAACAGGGGGATCGAGATCAACCCCGATAAAGTAAAAGCCATCGAGGAGATCACCGTCGTAAATAATGTGAAAGCCGCACAACGGCTTGTCACACCTCTTTCTTTTCATGCAACCCTATTACGAGGTTGAGTTAGAAGAGTTTTCCCAATTAAAGTGACGTTTAAAAAGACATTATTTATTATTTAGAGTCTCCACTTGGAATAGAGTTTTGGTGTTCCAAGTCACCTTTTATTGAATCCCTTGTTAAAAAGAAGATTTGACTCCTAATTTATGGTTTACGAAAACAGAAGACTGAGTAATAAATTCTGTTGACCGAGGGGAAGGTGTAAGGCATCCCTCGAGTCTCGTGGTTCTAGCACGGTCGCTTTATTGACTAATGTAAGGCTTAAATCAATTTTTTAGCTATTCTTGTATTTTACTGTTATGCCTTATTTATTACCGCTTAATTAATTATTATTTTTATTAATTGTGTTCACCAAGATGTGGTATGCATACATGGTACTTCTTTGAAATTAAATGTTAAACCAAGGTACGGAATGTACACATGGTTATAACATAATTATTTTAAATTTAAAGGCATAATTTGGGGCCAAATAAATTTATTTCTTATTGGTCTAATACTAATAAATTCCAAAGTTGTCTCATTTCTTTTCAAGACCAAATAAATAATGTAAATTAACTATATATATATATATAAATCCAAATAATAAAATATACAAATAAATGTCTCGAATCTGAAAGAGACAAAACAAATGAAATACTCTAAAACATTAGAATTTTTTTAGATGTACTTTAAATATTAGCCAATGTGTTCATACCCGAACCTTGAATGTATACTCTTAAATAATAAAAGGATCATGTGCGCATTTCACGTCTCGATGTCTTTAAATTTAAAAAATAATTATGTTTTAACCATGTTTACATTCTGTACCTTGGTTTAACATCTACCTCCAAAGGAATACCTTGTGTGCATACTGCATCTAGGTCAAAATAATTAATAAAATATAATAATTAATTAAGCGGTAATGAATAAGCTACAATCAATAAAAAACAAAAATAGCTAAAAATTGATTTAAGCCTTACATCTGTCAATAAAGCGACCGTGCTAAAACCACGAGACTCGAGGGGTGCCTTACACCTTCCCCTCAGTCAACAAAATTCCTTACTCAGTCTTCTGTTTTCGTAGACCATGAAATAAGAGTCAAACCTTCCTTTTGAAAGGGGATTCAAATAAAAGGTGACTTGGAACACCAGAACTCATTTTCAAGTGGCGACTCTAAATAATAAATAATCCCTTTTCGAAATGTCACTTTAATTTGAAAAACTCTTATAACTCAACCCCGTAATAGGGTTGTGTGGAAAAAAGGAGGTGTGACAGCTCTGGAAACTCTGCTGGGGACAATTAGTAAGAATTCGAGCTATGTATATTGATTCTTGTTTGGATTTTATCATGTTTTGAATATTATTGTGTTAGGAAGCCTAATGTGTTATTTGTCGCTTATATACCACTTTAATATTTATTTAAACTGTGATATAAACTGTATCCTCTCTCGCACCCCTCTGAGTCTTCTGATAGGTAGTTATGTTGTGTTTCCCTACCATAATCACAAAATTTCTGTCTTGAGATAAAGCCAGTTAGCCTACCAGCTCATGGTGAAGGATTTAGTCACACTTGTATAGGCGGGAGAGCCATTAGCTAACTAGTGTTGTTCTACTACTGGTGATGCTTGACGCTCCTCGGCTCGGGTTGTCTGCCTGGGTAAGCCAGTGTGATGACCCAAAAGGTCATCCCGTATATTTTTAGCTAATTCCGTGTTCCGAGGTCGCGAAAACCACACGCAGCCCTGACGTGTAGCCGGGAAGCCGTTATATGAAAAGCTGATAAAAAATTATGTTTTGTATTTGAAATGGACCCCGACCCATGATTTGACGGTCCTGGAGGGTCTGTAGGAAAATATGGGACTTGGGTGTATGCCTGGAATTGAATTCCGAGGTCCCAAGTCCGAGAAATGCATTTTAAAGAGAAATTGTTTTCTAAAAAAATATTAAGGTTTTTGAAAGAGAAATTTTATGTAAAACCCGAGGTATCGGGCCCGTATTATGGTTTCGAAGCCCGGTACAGGTCCAATATAATATATTTTTATGTCTGTGAAGTTTGGTAAGAAACGAACTTCGTTTGATGTGATTCGGAAAAAAAATGCAAAAATTGAATGTTTAAAGAAGTTTTTAAAAATTTCATCGATTTTTAAGTTTAATTCGATGTTTATGTGTTATTTTGGTGGTTTGATTACACTAATAAGTCCGTAGGATGTTGTAGAGGTTGTGTGCATATTTGCTTTTGAGCCCCAGTGCTCTGGTGTGTTTCGGATAGGCGCCAGGGTGTGAAACCATAGAAAAATCTGGTGTAAAGCTCATTTGCCGGTGTCTGGTGTTTAACACTATGCAATCGCATAGGTACATTCGCGATCGCATAGCAGTGTGAGTGAGGGGAGAGTCTGTTGCACTATGCGATCGCATAGGTGTAGTTGCGATCACATAGGAGGATAGGGTAGCTGGGGGGGGGCTGGGTAGTGATGCTGTGTGATCACATTTCTTTGTTCGCGATTGCGGAGCATAGGGAACCAGTGCTCTATGCTATCACATACCTTTCTTCGCGATCGCATAGACTAAAATCCGCCTAGTTATTATTTAGTCTAAAAAACAGAATAGTTACGGGATTTTCACCATTTTTCACAAACTCTTTCTTCTCCACACCTCTTAGGCGATTTTTGAAGAACTTCTTCACCATAACCTCTTAGGTATCTAATCCTTGACTCGTTTTCTTCCATTTTTATCAACACCCATTGGATTCTAGGCCTAAAAACATGGGATTAAAGGTAGAAAATTAGGGATTTGGGTAGAGTTAGGGCTTTTTGATTATTTGGGAATTCGACCTCGTTTTGGGGTCGGATTTCAAAATAAATTATATATTCGGGCTCGTGGGTGAATGAGTGATCAGGTTTTGGTACGAACCTCGTGTTTTGACCAAGCGGGACCGGGGTCGAATTTTGGGTTTTTGGGAAGAATGTTGGGAAATCGATAATTAAGCATTGGAATTTAATTGTTCAGCCTTTATTTATGTTATTGAGTTGATTATGTCTAGATACGATCGATTTGGAGTCGGGTTCAAAAGAAAAAGCGGTGCTAGAGGCTTGATTTGATCGTGGAAGTCGAGGTAAGTGTTTGGCCTAACCTTAGCTTGAGGGAATAGGTGTTCGGTCTTATTTGCTACGTGTCTATTCCATGTCCAGTGTATAGGTGAGGTGACGAGCACCTATATGTTGTGGTCAAGCATGCTCGTGAGTCGAATATGAGAAATTATGTGATTTGCATTGAGGTTTATTGTGTTGTGGATTTAATATCGATTTGGTAGTTATTCGTTTGAGGGAAATTCTTGGCCGTGAACACTGTTGAGTACCTGAGCGGTTGAGAGATATTTTGTTAAATTATACACTTGTAAAGGATTGGTTATAGTTGTGTCCCTTGCCGGGACGGTATTATTACTGTTGATTATTTCTTTGCATTTATAGTTTCTTATTGTTGATTTTCTTACCAAACTGTTGTGTTTGATATTTATGCACGAGGGGACATTCCGTGCCATGTTATGTTATTTATGTATGAGGGGACATTCCGTACCATGTTTAAGTTATTTATGTACGATGGGATATTCCGTACCATGTTAATGTTATTTATGTACGAGGGGACATTCCATACCGTGTTTATGTTTATTTATGCACGAGGGGACATTCCGTGCCGTGTGATTGATGTTTATGCGTGAGGGGACATTCCGTGCCGTGTTGTTGATATTTATGCACGAGGGGACATTCCGTGCCATGTTATGTTTATTTATGCACGAGGGGACATTCTGTGCCGTGTTGATGATATTTATGCACGAGGGGGCATTCCGTGCCATGTTATGCTTATTTATGCACGAGGGGACATTCCGTGTTGTGTTGATGATATTTATGCATGAGGGGGCATTCCGTGCCATGTTATGTTTATTTATGCTCGAGGGGACATTCTATGCCGTGTTGATGATATTTATGCACGAGGGGACATTTCGTGCCGTGATTGTGATGTTTTATGCGCGAGGGGAGATTTTGTGTCGTGTTTATGACACATTAGCACGAGGGGACATGCCGTGCTGTTTCTTTGAACTTGTTTATTTCGTGTTGTTAATCCTCGTTGTTATTTTTGAGATTTGAACTGCTGCCTCGTTCTGCCATTTCAGTATTTGCTACCCCTTTACCGCCCAGCATGTTTACCCGTTATTGTACTTAACTGTTTATTTCTTGTTGTTATTTCCTATTATATTTTATTTAAACTGCACAGGTGATATTATTTGTCGTGTCCTAGCCTCGTCACTACTTCTCCGAGGTTAGGCTCGACACTTACTCAGTACATGGGGTCGGTTGTACTGATGCTACACCTGCATTTCTTTATGTTGTGCAGATTACGGTACCGGAACTAGTGGACACTGATTTAGGAGGATTCCTTCAGTCCACCAGGCGACACTGAGGTAGTCATGCAGGCATCACAGGCCTTGGCGTCACCTCCTATCTCATTCCTTTTTTCGTCTTTTCTTTGTATTTCTGAGACAGTAGTACTTGTTTATTCAGACCATTGTTTTCAGTATTCTTAGACAGTCCGTGAAGTTGTGATATCAATTCTGGGAGTTTTATTAAGGATTTTGGTAATACTATTTTCTTAAGTTTTCAGATTTCATATCTTCCGCACCCTTATTTATATTTGTTCTTGTATATCACTTTTCTTTTAAATGCCAAATAATGAGGTAATAAGTTATATTAACCGGAACGTTGGCTTGTCTAGCGGGTTCAAAGTTAGATGCCATCACGGTCCCGACGGTGGGATTTCGGGTCGTGACAAGTTGGTATCAGAGCACTAGGTTGTTTAGGTCTCACAATTTACGGATAAACTTGGTAGAGTCTGAGGTATCGGTACAGAGACATCTGTACTTATCTCTCAGAGGCTATGAAGTTAGGAACAATTTCCCTTCTATTCTACTCCATTGTGCGAATTTATTCTACCATTGATGATTGAACTTCCCTACTCTTGTCCTCTCACAAATCTCGATAATACGCAAAAGGTCTACAACCGGACAAGAGATGAAGCCCTAGTGACAGCTCCGATTAGGGGAAGAGATAGAAGCAAAGCTCAGTCTAAAGCTCGGACATCAACACCTATTGTGCAGTCTCAAGTGGATCTAGACACAGAGGTTCTAGCTCAGTCGGTACATGTTGGACTCGTCCAGATTCAGATAGGATTTATAGCTACTCCAGTATAGCATAACAAGGGAATAGTTGAAAGCATCGGGGTTGATTTATATGAGCTGTGAAGTTTAACATTGTGGATTATCAGGTATTGTGACCTATGACTTCGTGCCAAGTGGGAAAGTCCACTGTCGAGGAATAGATTGCGAGGCCATGTGTTATATCGGTTTTGTCTTGGAATGTATAAGGCGGTGGATTTTGCAAGAGACAAAGCTGGGAATTTCGGTACGTCTGCCTCCTTAATAACCCTATACTTTAGTACCAAAGGAGTTATTCAAACAACTTTAAATATATAGAAGGTCTACTCAGCGCGGAAGTCACGGTTGCATATTTTGGGGTGCTCCAGAGGGAGTACAATGATTAGCAAGATTCTAGACTACATAGTTCGCGCCAAGATTTATCGGTATAGAGCTCTACTTTTGTGATCATTGTGCGACAATATAGATGAGAGTTGTAACGACCCGACCGGTCGTTTTACGTTATCGGACCCTGTTTCCCTAAATAAGACTTCCCATAGCGACTTCTTGAGATTTGTGACTTGCGGAGGCTGGTGGTTCAGGATTTGGAAGTGTTTTGAGCGGTATAGGAACACTTTGGTTCCTTAAGGTTGGCCTATTTGGCCAAGTTTGACTTCGGTCAACATTTTGAGCAAACGACCTCGGAATCGAGTTCCGATAGTATCAGTAGCTTCGTATGATGATTTCGGACTTGGGCGTATGTTCAGAATGGGTTTTCGATAACCCGAGAGCGTTTCGGCGCCCAATATAAAAATAAGGATTTCCTTAAGTTTGGATTTTGGTTTGAAACGGGTATTTATGTTATCAAGGTCCAAATTTGATTCCAGGACCCGGAATAGTTCCGTTATGTCATTTATGACTTGTCTGCAAAATTTGATGTCATTCCGAGTTGTAAAGGGAGGTCCGGCGCATCGTTATAGAAATCAAGAACTTGAAGTTTCTTAAGTTATGGTTTTAGGGGTTTTGGGGTGTGATTTTGAGATTTAGCATTGTTTTGGGTGTTTCGAAGGCTCGAGCGAGTCCGTTTTATGATTTAGGACTTGTTGGTAAATTGAGACGGGGGTTCGGGTGGGCCCAGGTGCCTCCCGGACACCAAACGAGGCTAAAACCCAGCTAAAATAGCTGCTGGTGCACCTGTTTCTAGTGTGACCGCAGGTGCGGTTGCCCAGTCGCAGGTGCGGGACCGCTCCTGCGGTCCCAAGCATCGCAGGTGCGACCCTAGGTGAGGTTCCCCTTTTTCGCAGGTGCGGACAAAGGTCCGCAGGAGCGGAACCGCAGGTGCGGTGATCCCTCCGCAGGTGCGACCCCAGCCCCTCTTGCCCAGTTCCGCAGGTGCGAGACCGCAGGTGCGGTCCTCGAGCCGCAGGTGCGGAATACCTGTAGGCCAGGCAGTGCATATTCTTTAAAATACGGGATTTCTTCATCTCTTTTCATTTCATACCTCCATTAGAGACTTGTGAGCTTGGAAAGAAAACACCACGACCTAGCTACTGCAGAGGTAAGTTAATTCCTCCTTATTACTAGTTTAATACATGAATTATTAATGGGATTAACTACTAGGTCATTGGAAATCAAGATTTGGGTAGTAAATTTAGGGTTCTTCAGGAAATTAGCGAATTGTCCGTTTAATGCTATGAATTCAAGTAGAAACTACATATTAATGATCCTTAGGCTTTGGGTGAGTGATTCCTTCGAGAATTTTCGGAATCCGAGCGTGCGGGCCTGGGGTTGAAATTTGAGAATTTTTCAAGAATGTTGAATTTGTTGGAAAAAATAGGATAATTTCCCTATCTTGAGCATGAATTGATATGATTGTGCAATATTTGGCTAGTTGCGAGTCCTCGGGTGTAGAGGTCGGAGTTTCGGGCGCATCCTTGGTCCGAGGGGTAGATTCGACACGAGGTGAGTCTCCTTTCTAACCTTGTAAGAGGGAATTGTCCCCATAGGTGATTTATATGCTATGCGCACTTGTTTTTGGGGGCTACGTACGCACCAAGTGACGAGAGTCCGTACGTAGCGGCTATCATTGTTATGTCCGGGTAGTTAGGCCCACCGCATGCCTTATATGCTTCCTTGTAATGCCTTATATGCTTCCTTGTAATGCCTTATATGCTTCCTTGTAATGACATATATGCTATGAGACCATGTTACGGATAGTATTGTTTTTATGAGATTTTATGGAAATTGTTGATTTGAAAGGAATTGGTGATAGAAAGTGAGTTTTAAAAGTTACTGTGTGTGCATGTGACCGCTTCGCAATTTCTATTCCGCGAGCGATGTGTGATTTCCCCCACTCTCATGGGAGCGAGCCGTACTCCACGGCGGATTGAAAGATGCATAGATATGATTAATTTGAAAGACGCACTTATGGTTCGGGCCGTTCGACCCTCGGCAGTGCGCAGACATGACTATGGTAAGAATGCACTTATGGGATGGGCCGTTCGATCCTCGGTAGTGCATAGATATTATCTTTATGACTCCGGCCGGTTGTCTTATCCTTGTGTGCGCATGACTATTTTGCACTGTTTCATGAATATTGACTTGTATTAGATATTTGGGGGAAAGAAAATGGCCATTGTTATTTGTCCCAGTACTTACTTGGATTCCTGTGCTTTATACGTAACTGCTGCTTACTGTCTTACATGCCTACTGCTTTTCATTATATCCTATCGCATATTATATTGTTGGACCTTAGTGAGTGTCGAGTCGACCTCTCGTCACTACTTCTTCGAGATTAGACGGGATACTCACTGGGTACATATTTATTTAATATGTACTCATACTGCACTTCTGTACTTAACTGTACAGGTTTTGAGGCTGGTGCATATGGTTATCAGACCGGAGCTAGATATTGACCGTAGAGGACCTGACTTCACGGTGAGCTGCTTCTTCTGGCGATTCCCCAGCAGCACCATGGAGTTTCATTTACTTTTGTTTCCCCGTCTATTTATTCAGACAGTGGGATTGTATATTCTATCTTTTGGTTATCCTGTTAGTATGCCCGCGACACTCGTGACACTAGTTCCTGGCACACTCGTAGTGGTTATTTTTGGATTTTGGGTTGTATATATATGTAACGACGGCCGGTCGTTACGTAGAACATGCAATATTTTCTCTGTCTCTTCCTTGTTGTAAATTAGTTAGACTGTTCATGATAGTTAGAATTGGTTAGCTCAGGTTTGGAGTGGTTATAGAAGAAATTGAGTCACTTAGTCTCTAAAAGTAGCCTTAGAGTTGGAAAAGTCAACCTGGAGTTGACTTATTGGTAAATGACCTTGGAATGCAGATTTGATAGCTCGGATAGCTTCGTTAGGTGATTTGGGACTTAGGAGCATGTCCGGAATGATTTTGTGATGTCCGGTGTAGAATTAGGCTTGAATTGGCGAAAGTTAGTTTTGGCAATTTTTGGTCGGCAGTGGAAGATAGGCTATCGGGGTCGGAATAGAATTCTGACAGTTGGAACAGGTTCGTAACGTCGTTTTGGATGTGTCTGCAAATTTTCAGGTCAATCGGAGTTGTTTTGGGTAGTTTCGGCATCGTTGGTGGAATTTAGAAATTTAAATGTTCATAGGCTTGAATTCGATGAGTTTTTGGAGTTTAGACGTTTTTTTTGGTGTTTCGAAGGCTCGGCTAAGTTTGAATGGTCATACATGATGCGTTGGTATGTTTGGTTGGGGTCCTGAGGGGCTCGGGATGGTTTTGGGTGGTTAACGGGAAGTTTGGAGTGACTTTGGTGATTCTGCAGGTTGCTGTTGCTGGTGTTTTCGCACCTGCGGAAAGGGAGACGCAAGTGCGGTTCCGTAGGTGCGAGTTTTTGCTGAGTGGGGAGTGGTCCGCAGGTGCGAGTAAGTGGTAGTCGGGAAGCCGTTATATGAAAAATTGATAAAAAATAATGTTTTGTATTTGAAACGGACCCGGACCCGTGATTTGACGGTCCCGGAGGGTCCGTAGGAAAATATGGGACTTGGGCGTATGCCCGGAATCGAATTCCTAGGTCCCAAGTCCGAGAAATGAATTTTTAAGTATAAAGGTTTTTGAAAGAGAAATTTTATGTGAAACCCAAGGTATCAGGCCGTATTATAGTTCCGGAGCCCGGTACAGGTCCAATATAATATATTTGTTATGTCTGTGAAGTTTGGTAAGAAACGAACTTCGTTTGATGTGATTCGGATCGAAAATGCAAAAATTGAATGTTTAAAGAAGTTTTGAGAAATTTCATTGATTTTGAGGTTTAATTCGATGTTTATGATGTTATTTTGGTGACTTGATTACACTAATAAGTCTGTAGGATGTTGTAGACGTTTTGTGCATATTTGGTTTTGAGCCCCGAGGGCTCGGGTGTGTTTCGGATAGGCGTCGAGGTGTGAAAACATAGAAAAATCTGGTGTAAAGCTCATTTGCTGGTGTCTGGTGTTTAACACTATGCGATCGCATAGGTACATTCGCGATCGCATAGGTACATTCACGATCGCATAGCAGTGTGAGTGGGGGGAGAGTTTGTTGCACTATGCGATCGCATAGGTGTAGTTGCGACCGCATAGGAGGATAGGGTAGCTGGAGGGGGGGNATAGGGAACCAGTGGTCTATGAGATCACATACCTTTCTTCGCGATCGCATAGACTAAAATCCTCCTAGTTATTTTTTAGTCCCAAAAACAGAATAGTTACGGGATTTTCACAATTTTTCACAAACTATTTCTTCTCCACACCTCTTAGGCGATTTTTGAAGAACTTCTTCACCGTAACCTCTTAGGTAAGTAATCCTTGACTCATTTTTTTCCATTTTTATCAACACCCATTGGGTAGAAAATTAGGCCTAAAAACATGGGATTAAAGGTAGAAAATTAGGGATTTGGGTAGAGTTAGGGCTTTTTGATTATTTGGGAATTCGACCTCGTTTAGGGATCGGATTTCAAAACAAATTATATATTCGGGCTCGTGGATGAATGGGTGGTTGGGTTTTGGTCCGAACCACATGTTTTGACCAAGCGGGCCCGGGGTCGAATTTTGGGTTTTTGGGAAGAATGTTGGGAAATCAATAATTAAGCATTGGAACTGAATTGTTTAGCCTTTATTGACGTTATTGAGTCGATTATGTCTAGATACGATCGATTTGGAGTCGAGTTCAAAAGGAAAGGGGTGCTAGAGGCTTGATTTGATCGTGGAAGTCGAGGTAAGTGTTTGGCCTAACCTTAGCTTGAGGGAATAGGTGTTGGGTCTTATTTGCTACGTGTTTATTCCATGTCCAATGTATAGGTGAGGTGACGAGCACCTATATGTCTTGTTCAAGCATGCCCGTGAGTCGAATATGAGCAATTATGTGATTTTCATTGAGGTTTATTGTGTTATAGATTTTATATCGATTTGGTAGTTATTCGTTTGAGGGAAATTCTTGGTCGTGAACACTGTTGAGTACCTGAGCGGTTGAGAGATATTTTGTTAAATTATACACTTGTGAATGATTGGTTATAGCTGTGTCCCTTGACGGGACGATATTATAACTGTTGATTATTTCTTTGCATTTATAGTTTCTTATTGTTGATTTTCTTACCAAACTGTTGTTTTTGATATTTATGCACGAGGGGACATTCCGTGCCATGTTATGTTATTTATGTACGAGGGGACATTCCGTACGATGTTTATGTTATTTATGTACGAGGTGACATTCTGTACCATGTTTATGTTATTTATGTACGAGGGGATATTCCGTACCGTGTTTATATTTATTTATGCATGAGGGGACATTCTGTGCCGCGTGATTGATGTTTATGCACGAGGGGACATTCCGTGCCATGTTGTTGATATTTATGCACTAGGGGACATTCCGTGCCATGTTATGTTTATTTATGCACGAGGGGACATTCTGTGCCGTGTTGATGATATTTATGCACGAGGGGGCATTCCATGCCATGTTATGTTTATTTATGCATGAGAGGACATTCCGTGCCGTGTTGATGATATTTATGCACGAGGGGACATTCCGTGCCGTGATTGTGATGTTTTATGCACGAGGGGACTTTCCGTGCCGTGTTTATGATACTTTAGCACGAGGGGACATGCCGTGCCGTTTCTTTGCACTTGTTTATTTCGTGTTGTTAATCCTCGTTGTTATTTTTGAGATTTGAACTGCTGCCTTGTTCTGTCATTTCAGTGTTTGCTACCCCTTTCCCCCCAGCATGCTTACCCCTTATTGTGCTTAATTGTTTATTTCTTCTTGTTATTTTCTGTTATATTTTATTTAAACTGTACAGGTGATATTATTTGTCGTGTCCTAGCCTCGTCACTACTTCGCCAAGGTTAGGTTCGGCACTTCTCAGTACATGGGGCCGGTTGTACTTATGCTACACCTGCACTTCTTTATGTTGTGCAGATTACGGTACCGGACCCAGTGGACACTGATTTAGGAGGCTTCCTTCAGTCCAAGGCGACACTGAGGTACTTCTGCAGGCGTCCGCAGGCCTTGGCGTCACCTCCTATCTCATTCCTTTTTCTGTCTTTTTCTTGTATTTGTGAGACAGTAGTACTTGTTTATTCAGACCTTTGTTTTTAGTTTTCTTAGACAGTCCGTGAAGTTGTGATACCAATTCTGGGAGTTCTATTAAGGATTTTGGTAATACTATTTACTTAAGTTGACAGATTTCATATCTTCCGCACCCTTATTTATATTTATTCTTGTATATCACTTTTCTTTTAAATGCCAAATAATGAGGTAATAAGTTATATTAACCGGAACGTTGGTTTGTCTAGCGGGTTCAACTTTAGACGCCATCACGGTCCCGACGGTGGGATTTCGAGTCGTGACAGCCAGATCTAGATACCATATCCTTTTGGATTCGAAAACATAGAAGAACAAGCCACGAGCAATGAATATCCCTTGTAGGCTACGCTTTATTTGCATCATGTGCATTGGACTTAGCGGGACTCGACAAAGGGGCCGGACCCGTCTAGGACATGAACCAATTTTTCAGACCAGCATGTTCATTTTTTCTGTGCTACATGTAACATTATTTGATAGGCTTTACTCAAATGCTGACCGGCTTTAGGATAGATTGATCGAACAGAGTAGTGAGAAGGAGAAAATATCCCTCAAGGTTTCATAAAGTACTCTTTTTAAAAATAAAATAAAATAAAATTTTGAAGGATTTTGGTGCGTAAAATCACAATTTTCAAAATACTATTTTTAGTTATTTTAACCGAACTATGCGAGTCTGAGTCTCACCAGATGTGAGATACGTAGGCAACCTTCATTGGGTTCGGCCCCCACTTTTCAAAAATTCAAAAATATTTTCTTTTAATTTCTTCTCAAAATCCAAAAATATTTTCGTTCTTATTTAGAAGTCTTTCTTTCGAAAATTCCCAAAATAAATAAATCAAAATTAAAAAAAAAATATTTTCTTTTAATTTCTTCTCAAAATCCAAAAATATTTTCGTTCTTATTTAGAAGTCTTTCTTTCGAAAATTCCCAAAATAAATAAATCAAAATTAAAAAAAAAATATTTTCTTTCTTCTTTAGAAATCTCCCAAAAAAAAACATAGAAATCCAAAGACATATTTTCTTTATTAGGAGCATTCATGGTCTGAATTGTATAAGAATAAGAGTTAGTTTATTTACTTTATTCCATATTTTCCTGAACTACGTAATGGTCTGATTCATGCGGCGCCATGATACGTAGGCAATCCCATCGGATGCGATCATAACAATAATTAATCTGAAAAAAAAGATTTTAGGAATAAATAAAAATAAAAATAAAAGAAAAGAGGGAAAGAAAAGAGAACTTTAAACTCAAGATGAAAATAAACCAATAAACCAATAAGTCGTGATGAAGCATAAAGCCTTCCAAACTCATTCTAGAAATGAAAATGGCATTAGGTGCATGACATACAATGTGTGATTAATATCTGCAAAATACCTAACTCTAACACGTTTGTTGTTTGTCATTAAAGATAAAGTTAAACAGAGGTGGTTGGTTTGTGGTTTAAACTGGCGACTCACCCTTACAACACGAGATCAAAAGGAAAAAGTAGAATGGAAAACAACGGTGAGAATGGGTCAGATAATATGATGTCCATGGACAATTGGTCAAACAAGGTTCCGAAGTAGTTGAAGAAGTAAGAGTGTTGAAGCAACCATTGGCAGATATTTACCAAGCGTGGCCGAATGTACAGGCACTGCCCCCACTACCTATAGGGCCTTCGGATAATCTTCATAATGTATCAAATGCAAATCAAGTGCCCATATCCCTAACAAGTAACCCATTGTACCAACCTGGATTCAGTCCGAGCATTAACCTCCCCACTATCCCCAGTACCTTCGTTCCATGTCCTCCAACCGTACCCCTCAGAAATGACCCACCTATTGTACCCATTGTCCCTACTTTCCTGTTCCTCAACCGGATCTTTATCAAAAGTCCAACAATGATCCTCAACTGAATGCTCATGATGCCCAACATTACTCTCTAGAACTGACTTTCAAGGTTCCAGATTCATACAAGCATACTCCTCAGAACATGTTCCCAGTTGAGATCGAAAAGCCCGATAAGAATATGGAACAAGAGGAAATGACTAGAAAAATGAAGAGCTTAGAACAAACCATGAGAAACATGTCATGCCCCGAACCTGGGGAGGCGTGGATGGCACCCGGTGCCGTGCTGGCCCGAGCGAACCACTCTGTAACTCATGATCGTTCGACCAAAACTAGAACATACATATGTCGAGTTAGCTGGACTCATTCTTTTTGTATCTATCATGGGCCAAAATGGCCACAACTTGTAATGCATGACTATAGGTGGGCAACACTATATCAATAATTTATCGTTCTGAAAACATGAATATATATGGGCCGTCAAGGCCTCTGACATACTGTACAAACTGAACTTTTGTCTACAAAGCCTCTAAGAATACATAAATATTAAAAAGGTCGGGATAGAGCCCCGCCATACTAGTCAATGCATGTCCCAATTATATTGACCAAATAGGTAACTCCGGAGCAAGTGGAGTGCAACAACACTTTCCGCTGAGCTGATAGCCTACTAGGAGGACTGTCAACCTGTCTATCGGAACCTGCGGGCATGAAACGCAGCATTCCAAAGAAAAGGGACATCAGCACGAATAAAGTACTGAGTATGTAAGGCAGAAAAACATAACTAAGAACAGTAATGATAAGAGAGATGTAGGAGATGCAACATGTAGCATCTGAGTGCCTCTGAGAGATAGTGACATAAAATGCATGATGCATATATATACATAATTTTTTAAAACATCCGCCTCTGTGGGCATCATCATCATCATATCATACTCGGTCGTTATAGGCTCGATAAAACGTACCCGACCACGTGGAGCTCGGTAAACCCAACTGATCAGTGGTTGCATAATAGGTGTCATACCCAGCCGACTATAGCGCCGCTCGGTAGAGTAAAATAGATACATATACATATAATGCATGTAGGACTCATTCGAATCATATTCTGAACCTTTCGGAGTGACGTAAGGTCGATATTCTCCGTACACGTTATTAGGACTAACTCTTCATCAAGAATCTTACAAGAATCAGGAAGTACCAACAACATTGATAACATAAGAACAAGAGAAGCAACCTCAACATCAATTGTTCCATAAGAAGGGAAGCAATATAAGTACTGCTAGCTTCTAAGAGTAGAGTATCTTTGGAGCTCGTTCGTTTGTATTATTTGGATCATGCCAAAAAGAAAGAAGGGATAGCCTTAACATACCTGACTTGGGTTCTCCCGTATCCATGTTGCCATAATCTAGAGCAGCAGTACTATAAAATCTTAAATTGATACCTCAATTCCAAGGTCAGCCGAATGAATTATTTTCTACCATAAACCTAGAGTATCTTTACATGTTATAGAGTATAATCCAGCAACCAATACATCACATAATCCAGCCTTTAAGTACTCTGAACTTTTGCTGGTTTCCTCAACTCCTTATCAATAGCAGTAAGGTTTTGTGTCTTGCTTTTTGTATTGCACATCTAATTGCACCTACTTGGTGCCGTTTTCTTTAATAATGCTCACCTTACCTTAATATTCTATTTTAATCATCCCCATGTCACCTTCTTTTCAGTTCCAATCTTAAATGGTAGACCGCATCTTTCAAAACTCAAGCAAGTTTTCCTTTCTCCATATATCAAGCCAATCCCAACACCTTAAATGAGTCTATTCTTTTTCATTACTATCCAGAAAACGAGCCTACTCTAATTCATACTAAAATATAGCACAAACAAATGAAACAATATGTCATTCTCATTCCTTCAACAGTATGAATCTTAACTGGTACTAGGAAACAAATCGAATTGTGAAGTTAAAATCTAACCGGGGAATGATCAAATGGCCCTATATAGAATTGAAGCTGGTATTTTGAGTACATATATAAACAAAGAAGAAAATGAGTTGAAAAGTGGTAGCGAACACAAAAAGGAAACTGATTACTGCTAATTTTACTTCCACCGGTGGGATTGCCTTATCCCATATCTCTAACTTTGCCACCTAATACAATGACTTAAGAGTCATAATTCATGGGGTGGCTTAATTCCACGTGGGGTGGGATGGAAAAATGTTAATCTTTATCTACTTATTAGGTTATTAGGTAGTGTTTCGGTTACCAGTAATTAATCAATTACTTGCATAATTAATTTTTTTTTTCAAATTACTTAAAATTCAACTTATTATTATTTTTAATACACTTTATACATCCTACTACCATATTTATGCGATACTATATAAAATAAATACATACACTATTATTTTATTAAAACATTCAAGAATTTTGATTTATAAGCCTTCTTAAGAAAAACTCACTCAGTGAAATTAATAATACTAACAACAGTAGTGTGTCGTTCTAAATTTCATAAACAAATGAAAACCAAAAGATAATCAAGCAAAAATTTTGATCTTTATTGTTACTTTTCTCAACAGTAAAATTGAGCCAAAACAATTTTCAAGAAATGCCCAAAAAAGGATACCCATTTACTACAAAAATATTATAGTATAAGAAATTACTTAAAATTAGAAATAATGAAGAAATAGCTTTTAATTTTTATTAAGCTTGTTCTTAGCAGAAACATGCAAAAAAAGATCGTGAAAACAAATGAAGAGAAAATAATTTCTATTTTTACAATAAAGAAAATCTCATAAACTTTCTCATATTATATGTATAATTTATCATATTCGAAAATAGTAATAATGATAACTATCCAAAATTATACTTATAAAACTTTTACGAAAATACTTTGCTTAAAAGAAAATACCACACTAACATAATATCACGCCTAAGAAAATATGTGAATATGAATTTTCCAAAAATATGGGTGATGAGGGACAATTTAACTTTCAGTAAAAGAGTAACTAAGAAAGTTTACATTTCTAACAAATAAACTTGCTAGTTATGTTTTAAACGTTCAGAAGGATAATACTAGCCAAATGTTATTTTCTTTACTTATTTTTGAAAGGTTGTTAAACTTTCGGGGTCTTATAATAACATAGTCACAAATCCTCTAAAATCTCATGAATGATCTTAATCCCTTTAAGCTCATATGGATTACTACAACTTATCCTAATATTAAAGTACGGCGTGTAAAAAACATACATGGTTTGGGAGGCCACAAGAGTGTTTCATTTAACGATCTATGTATGTTTCCCCATGTACATTTGCCGCCCGGCTTCAAGACCCTCAGGTTTGACAAGTATAATGGGCATGGTGATCCCGTTTCCCATTTGAAGAGGTATTGTAACCAACTAAGGGGAGCAGGAGGCAACGAAGAATTACTCAAGACATCTCTCATTGGAATATTTGGAATGACATGGCTCAAGATTTTGTCCAACAGTTTCAGTACAATATTGATATAGTGCCAGACCATTCCTCTCTCGTCAACATAAGAAGAAACCAACAGAAAGCTTCAGAGAATATGCAATCAAGTGGAGAGAGCATGCTGCTAGGGTCAAACAACCAATGAAAGAGGCAGAAATGATTCACTAATTTCTCCAAGCTCATGATCTTGATTACCTCCATTACATGTTGGCCGCCATTGGTAAACCTTTCGCTGAGACGATTAAGATTGGTGAAATAGTTGAGAATGACATGAAATCGGGAAAAATTGTGAGTCAGGGAGCCCTTAAGACGACAACTCAAGCAATTCAAAGAGGGTCAGGCAGTTTCGGAAATCGGAAAAAGAAGGAGGAAGGATCCATGATGGCATCTGGTTTCGGGGGAGATCAAAGAGGAATAGTGTCACGACCCAAAATCCCACCTTCAGGACGTGATGGCGCCTAACGTTGAACCCGCTAGACAAGCCAACGTTTGAAATAAATAACCTCCTTAACAGATAAACATGAACTAGATAACTAAGGCAACAGTGATTAACAATATGAAAGTTAACAATCTCAAACTAATTAACCAGCTTCGTAATAAACCCCATAAATATAACCCAGAACTGGTGTCACCAACTAACGAATTGTCTATGAGATTACTAAATACAATGGTCTGAAAAATGAATACATATATCTGTCTTTGAAAACTACTAAATAAGAAAGAACTGAAGGAGGAGGGTAGAAGGTGACGCCAAGGCCCCACGAACGTCTGCGGGACTACCTCGATGTCTCCTTAAAGGACTGAAGGCTCCGTCAATGTCCACCGGATCCGGCTGCGTAATCTGCACAACATAAAGAAGTGCAGGTGTAGCATCAGTACAACCGACCCCATGTACTGAGTAAGTGCCGAGCCTAACTTCGGCGAGGTAGTGACGAGGCTAGGACCGACAAAAATATATACCTGTGCAATTCTACATAATAACAGGAAAATATCGACGGAAATAAACAAGTAAATACATATACGGGGAGAACATGCTGGGGATAAAAGGGACAACAAATACTAGCATAGTAGAACAGGGTAACAACTGAAATGTAAAAGTAAAAGCAGGAATTTAACGTCTCAGAACAGATAATGAACAACAAAAGGCACGACATGTCCCCTCGTGCATAATCTCACAATCACTCGGCACGGAATGTCCCCTCGTGCATAAATAGTAAAATCACTCGACACGGAATGTCCCCTCGTGTATAAATAATAACACTCGGCACAGAATGTCCCCTCGTGCAATAAATAATAAACGATCGGCACGGCATGTCCCCTCGTGCGATAAATAATAAACAATCGGCACGACATGTCCCCTCGTGCGATAAATAATAAACGATCGGCACGGCATGTCCCCTCGTGCGATAAATAATAAACAATCGGCACGACATGTCCCCTCGTGCGATAAATAATAAACGATCGGCACGGCATGTCCCCTCGTGCGATAAATAAATAAAAAACAACAACAATATAATATGAAAACTAACAATAAGAAATCTCAAGTGTATAGAAATACTCAATAAAATTCTATCGTCCCGGCAAGGGACTCAGCTATAACCAAACTCGCTCAGAAGTGTAATTTCAACAGTAAGAGCCTCAACTGAACCATTAATCAATAATTTCCAACGTCATGAAACAACATCGATGTATCACTTCTAAATCACCAATCATTCATAGTACAGAGAATATCAAGAACACGGTATAATTTATCACAACTGACTCACGGGCATGCTTTACCGCAACATATAGGTACTCGTCACCTCACCTATAAGTTGGACATGAATTACACATAGCAAATAAGACTCTATACATATTCCCTCAAGCTAAGGTTAGGACATACACTTACCTCGGCTCCAAAAATGCAAGTCAAGCCTCAATCACAGCCTTGCCTCTCGAATCCAACTCTGAAACGATATTATCTAGACATGATTGACTTAATAACATCAATAATTATTCAATAACTCAATCCCAAGCCTAATTATACATTTTCTATCATTCTTCCAAAAATACTAATATCCGACCCCAGGCCCGCTTGGTCCAAACTCGAGGTTCAGACCAAAACCCGATAACATATTCCCCCACGAGCCCGAATATACAATTTGTTTTGGAATCCGACCCCAAAACGAGGTTGAATTCCCAAAAAGAATTCCATACACCTAACTCTACCCAAAACCCCTAATTTCTATCTTGATTTCATGTTATTAGACCTAGATTCTAGTGATTGATGAAGGAAAATGGAAGAGATTAGAGTTAGGATCACTTACCCAAGTGGTTATGGATGAAAACTAGCTTGGAAGTCGTCGATGGGGTTTGAGGAAGAAGAGAATGGTGAAAAATTATGAAATCTCGTAAGTGTATTCTATTTTTGGGAAATTAAATAACTTGCAAAATTGTACTATGCGATCGCGGGGCAAGGAATGCGATCGCAGAGTATACCTGGCTCGAGCTATGCGATCGCGGGGCAAGGAATGCGATCGCAGAGTATACCTGGCTCGAGCTATGCGATCGCGGGGCAAGGAATGCGATCGCAGAGTATACCTGGCTCGAGCTATGCGATCGCGGGGCAAGGAATGCGATCGCAGAGTATACCTGGCTCGAGCTATGCGATCGCGGGTCAAGGGATGCGATCGCAGAGAACACTCACCTAGCCCCCACCCAACTCTACCTAGTGCACTATGCGATCGCAGAGTACACTATGAGATCACACAGTGCAACATATCTGCCCCCCCCCCAATGCAAGCCTATGCGATCGCATAGAACAAAATACCAGACACCAGCAAAGCCTATTTACACCAGATGTTTCTAACTATTTTGCACCCCGACGCCTACCCGAAACTCACTCGAGCCCTCGGGGATCAAAACCAATTACACACACAACCTCATAAACATCCTACAAACTTATTCAAATGACTAAACCACCAAAATAACATCAAAAACAGTGAATTAAACTCCAAAACCCATAGAATTTTCTCAAACTTCATAAACTATCAACTTTTCTATTTTTGACCCGAAACACGTCAAACCAAGTCCGTTTCTTACCAAATTTTACAGGCAACTCATAATATATATAAATTGAACATGTTCCGGGCTCCGGAACCATACTACGGGCCCAGTAACACGGATTTCACATAAAACTTCATTTTCAAAAGTCTTAATTATTTTCAGAAAATAATTTTTTTAAAAAATTCATTTCTCGGACTTGGGACCTCGGAATTCGATTCCGGGCACACGCCCAAGTCCCATATTTTCCTACGGACCCTCCGAGATTGTCAAATCATGGATCCGGGTCCGTTTACCAAAAATGTTGACCAAAGTCAACTTCAATCAATTAATTACAATAAATTCAACTTTTTATCAAGTTTCCACATAAAGGCTTCCCGGCTGCACGCCCGGGATGCGTACGCACGTCGAGGTGAGATTAACGGAGGCTTTCGGGGCCTCAGAACACAGTTTTAGTCAAATTTATACAGGATGACCTTTTGGGTCATCACAAATAGTTCCTTCTTATATGTAATTCCAACAAGGACAATCCAATTCTCCTCAACATTACTATCCACCTCAGGGTCCCCGGTACTTAGTTCCCTCGCAACAATACACAGGGTTAAATGCTCAGACTTATGCTAGGCCTCCCAATAACCAACAATGACGGGCACCGATTCCACAAGGCTCCTGTCAACTCCGGGTGAATTTTCAGGCATCATATAATCCTTGTTCTCGATAAGAATATGTGAGAGAATAGGAACAAAGAAAGAGTTCACCCCAATTGGAGAATCGTATACAAGCCTATTTCGGAAGTTGATGCAATTGAAGTTGATTGAACATATCATGTCGCGTTATGTGATTCAAAATTCAAAAGGTTTTGACTCAAATTCAAGATGGGAGTATCACTCTAACACCCAAGGTCATAGTAGCAAACATTGTTGGACATTAAAAAAAGCCATTGAAAATTTGATTGAAGCAAAGGCAATTGTGGTAACAAACAATAAGGATACTCCTAATATCACAAACAATCCACTCCCTGCTCATGATAATACACATTTTATTGGGATGATTTGTGATGATCAAGATTATAAGCAGTCTGGAAAGACAGAGATGGTTGTGGGAACCATAGGGCAAGAGCCAAAAGTGATAGTAAGCCCGCTGCAATCGGCACCGTTGATTTTCAAAGGTGCAAGTTCTAGTTCAAACTTGGCATGTTCTGAAAAACGGTTCTCTATGTCCCTAGAAGCACAAAAAAGGTTGAGGTTCAATTGGGTGGGCCAAAACATTACATCCTTGGGGAAATTCAAAAGATCGTTCCGAATAATGGTTTTGAGAAATATAACAGATCCAGTTGTGATCTGACCTACTGCACAACTCCCAGTGACAAGCACAAAAGCGATTCCCTGGAATTATAACAAGACTGTCATGACATACAAAGGAAAAAAGATAGTTGAAGAAGTAGATGAAATAGGGGTCTTGACCCGCTCTAGAAGGTGCTACTCACCAGAGGAATTGAGAAAAGCTAAGCAAACCAGGGAAAGTCACTTGCCAGTGAAAGAACCCCTTGTAGAAAAAGAAGCGGAGGAATTATTTAAGAAGATGAAAATGCAAGACTACTCAATCATTGACCAACTAAGGAAAACACCTGCTCAGATATCTTTGTTATCTCTGCTTTTGCACTCGGAAGAACATCGACGTGTGTTGATCAAAACTTTGAACGAGGCATATGTCTGAGAAAAGACAACGGTGAATCAGCTAGAAAAAATGGCTGAAAGATTCTTTGAAGTGAATAAGATTTCTTTTAGCGATGATGATTTGCTTGAGCAAGGGCTGGGCACAATAAAGCTTTGCATCTTATGGTCATATGTGAAGGGCATTACGTAAAAGGTGTCATGATTGACGGAGGCTCAAATGTAGATGTGTGCCCTCTTTCTACTCTACAACAGCTGAACATTGACACTAACAAAATTCGAACTAGTAATGTCAGCATCAGATCTTTTGATGGTTCAAGAAGAGACACTATTAGGGAGATCGAACTCACCATGACAATCGGCCCGGTTGATTTTAACATTGTATTTCAAGTGTTGGATATGAAAACTTCCTATAATTTTCTTCTAGGAAGGCCGTGGATCCATATGGCCAAAGCTGTACCATCCACCCTACATCAAATGGTCAAATTCGAGTATGATAGGAAAGAAATTGTTGTTCATGAGGAGGATGACTCATCCGTCTATAATTGTCTGTCCATTCCATGTATCGAGGCCAAGGAAGGATGTGAATCCATCATATATCAAGCATTTGAGTGATTCAGGTGGACCAAGTGGAAGAAAGAAAACCAATTCTGCATCCCCGTCTTTCAGCGGCTTGGGTTTTAAACCAACATCAGCTGACATAAATAGAGCCAAGGCCCACAAAAATAATGGTTGGAATTTTTCCAAACCAATCCCTCACATCGCCTACTCTTTTGTCAAGCCACAATTTGAAGAAGTCCAAAATCTTTCTACTCAGGATGACGTTGATAAAGTTTTCCAGTGTCTCAAGGAGATGTTCTATGATATTAATATGATTCAAGTTGGTGAGGGCCCCAGCCGTGCAAGTGTTCAGCTAATTGGTCCAGATACCTCGCTCAACAACTCGGAAGCAACTCCTCTTCCCATCAGGAAGGAGTCTTGGTAGTCTGTTTTGTTGCTTTTTCTGTATTTGGATTATTTTAAGGGTTGTAATCCAGATATTTTAGTTTAATTGCTTTGATTTGATGTTAATCCTTCTATCCTTTCATATTCAATGAAATGAAGTTCCAGTTTCATAGTAAAATTTTGTCTTTTCATTTCCCTAAGTTTTGTTAATTTCTTATCATTTTCAGTTTTGTTAATGCTGGCTTTAAAAACGTGACATGCACGCAAAATTCATGCCCGATCTTAAAAAGTTATCTAATCTCGAAATAATGAATCAAGAAGTTGAGTATGATGAAGATGAGGCTTTTAAGAAAATAAAAAGGGAATTGGATCAATTTGATAATAAGCCTAAGCCTAACTTAAATGAAACTGAGACAATTAACATGGGAAGTCCTGAAGAAACTAGAGAAACAAAAATAAGCATTCATACTGAACAAAAGACTAGAGATGCCATAATTCAAGTTTTGTTTGGGTACAGAGATATATTTGCTTGGTCGTATGATGACATGCCGGGTCTGAGTGCCGATTTAGTGGTTCATAAGCTTCCCACATATCCTAATTTTCCACCAATCCAGCAAAAACAAAGGAATTTTAAGACATACATGAGTGATAAGATTAAAGAAGAAATCACGAAGCAACTAAGTGCAGATGTGATCAGGGTCGTCCGATACACTACATTGTTAACAAATGTTGTGCCAGTGCCAAAGAAGGATGGGAAAATCAGAGTTTGTGTTGACTGTAGGGATATAAACAATGCAAGTCCAAAAGACAACTTTCCCTTACCCAACATTCATACCCTTGTTGACAATTGTGCTAACAAGAGATCCAATATTTTGTGGATTGTTATGCCGGATATAACCAAATTCTGATAGATGAAGAAGATGCAGAAAAGACCGCCTTCACAACTCCATGGGGAACATATTGTTATAGGGTCATGCCATTCGGTTTAAAGAATGCAGGGGCAACTTACATGAGGGCCATGACTACCATATTCCATGATATGATGCACAAAGAGATTGGAGTGTATGTTGATGATGTGATCATTAAGTCCAGAACACAAGATGACCACGTGCAAGAATTGAAATAGTTCTTTGAAAGGCTACGAAGGTACAATCTCAAACTCAATCCAGCCAAAAGTGCATTTGGAGTTCCTTCTGGGAAGCTTTTGGGTTTTGTAGTTAGTCGAAGAGGCATTGAGTTGGATCCTAAGACAATTTGAGAGCTGCCTCCCCCAAAGAATAAAAAAGAAGTCATGCGTTTACTCGAGAGGTTGAACTAGATCAGTAGGTTCATCGCGCAGCTTACAACCACATGTGAGCCTATTTTCAAGTTGTTGAAAAAGAACGCTGTTATCAAGTGGACAGATGAGTGCCAAGAAGCTTTTGATAAAATCAAGGAATATTTGTCAAATCCCTCTGTTTTGGTTCCGCCGGAACCTGGTAGGCCTATGTTTTTATATTTGTCAGTAATGGATAGTTCCTTTGGTTGTGTTCTGGGTCAACATGATGCCACAGGAAAAAGGAACAAGCAATATATTATTTGAGCAAAAAGTTCACCACTTATGAGGACAAATACACTCTTTTGGAAAGGACATGTTGCGCCTTAACATGGGTCGCCCAGAAGTTTAGGCATTATCTTTTGGCCTATAAAACTTACCTCATATCCCGAATGGATCCCCTGATATACATCTTTCAGAAGACGATGCCAACTGGTAGATAGGCATAATGGAAAATCATGCTCTCATAGTTTGATATTGTTTATGTCACTCGTACTGCCATGAAGGCGCAAACGTTGGCTGATCATCTAGCTGAAAACCCAGTTGATGATGAGTATGAATCTTTGAACACATACTTCCCGGACGAAGAGGTTAATTTAATTGAAGAAGTAGTCCAAGATGACAATCAAACTTGGAAACTTTACTTTGATGGGGATATCAACATCAAAGGCGTATGGATTGGAGCAATTATTGTATCACCTACTGGGAAACATTAACCTGTCACGACGCGACTTCGTTTCTTCTATACAAACAACACGACATAATATGAAGCTTGCATCATGGGTCTCAACATGGCAATAAACCTAAATGTGCATGAACTGTTGGTAATGGGAGATTCATATTTGCTTATTCGGCATGTTCAAGGTGATTGGGAGACTCGATATATTAAGCTCATTCAATATAGAAAATGTGTGGAAGATCTTAGCAAAAAGTTCAAGTCCATCGAGTTCAGGTACATTCTCAGGTTTCACAATGAAGTAGCTGATGCCTTGGCCACCCTCTCCTCAATGCTTCCATAACCGGGTAATACTCACATTGACCCATTGGAAATTCAATTCGGGATCAACATGGTTATTGCAATACAATTGAAGCAGAACTAGATGGTGAAACATGGTACCGTGATATTAAAAGTATCTGAAAACAAGAGAATATCCGGAACATGCTAATCAGGATCAAAAGAGGACTATTAGGCGACTCTCTAATGGTTTCTTTTTGAGTGGGAAATCTTATACAAAAGAACTCCACATTTTCATTTGTTGAGATGTGTGGATGCCAAAGAAGCTGAAATGATTATGAATGAGGTGCATTCGGGAGTTTGTGGTCCGAACATGAATGGGTATGTTCTAGCAAAGAAAATCCTTCAGGCAGGATATTATTGGCTTGCTATGGAGTGAGATTGCTTTCGTTTTGTTCGCAAGTGCCAACAATGTCAGATTCACAGTGATTTGATTCACTCCCCTCCTTTAGAGTTATATCCTATGTCGGCTCCTTGGCCTTTTGTTTCTTGGGGAATGTTCGTCATTAGCCCAATCAAGCCAAATGCTTCAAATGGGCACAGATTCATCTTGGTTGCAATTGATTACTTCACCAAAGTGGTGGAAGCTATTACAGTAAAGGCAGTCACCAAGAAAGCAATAGTAGACTTTGTTCACTTCAACATCATCTGTCGTTTCGGTATTCAAAAAACCATTATCACAGATAATGCTGCTAATTTGAATAGTCATCTAATGAAGGAGGTATGCGAACAATTTAAAATTGAGCATCACAATTCTACTCCTTACCAGCCCAAAGATAATGGAGTTGTTGAAGCTGCGAACAAGAACATCAAGAAGATTCTTAGGAAGATGGTCCAAGGGTCTAGACAATGGAACGAGAAACTGCCTTTTGCTCTTTTGGGATACCGGACAATTGTCCATACATCAGTTGGCACAACGCCCTACTTGTTGGTTTATGGCACTGAAGCAGTCATACCTGCGGAAGTTGAGATTCCCTCTCTCCGAATCATTGTTGAAGAAGGAATTGAGGACACTGAATGGGTCAAGTCTCGATTGGAACAGTTGAGTTTAATTGATGAAAAGCGTTTGGCAACACTTTCTTTTGGTCAATTATACCAACAAAGAATGTCACGCACTTACAACAAGAAAGAGCACCCAAGACAATTTGAGGTAGGAAAACTTGTTTTGAAACGTATCTTTCCGCGCCAGGAAGAAGCAAAAGGAAAGTTTGCCCCGAATTGGCAAGGTCCTTAGCTCGTCAAGAAAGTATTGTCAAAAGGAGATCTATACTTGGCAGATATAGAAGGAAAGGTGACTGATATATCCGTCAACGCGAATGCGGTCAAAAGATACTATGTTTGACATGACTCTATTGGGGCATTTTTATACTTAGCATTCTCAGGTTGGGATGACGAAAGGCTATCATTCTCGCTACCCAAACACTGGTCAACCCTAGTTAGCCCTTTGAAGCCTTGTTTATATTTCTTTGTTTTCCCCTCTTTTGGAACCAATGTACTTAATCTTTTAAAAAATCAAAAAAAAAAAAAAAAATATCAAAAAAAATTCAAAAAGAAAAGAAAAGAAAAATAAAATTCATCAAAACAAGTTCATGTTAATTGAACTACGTCCGACTTGATTCCGAAAGGATACGTAGGCACTCTAGGGTTCGGTCACACTAAAACAAAAATCCACATTTCCAGTATTCAAAAAAACTGGGCATGATTTTATTTTATTTTTCGATGGTTTTTTGGTCAAAATGGTTCCAAAAGTTGTAATTCAGTTTAATAGTTCTTTTTACCTTTCCCTTTTAAAACCTTCTGATCAGCTTTCGAGGATGATAAGTAGGTATATTATGGTGATGTCTCAGCCATTGTAAAGAGAGAAAAATAAAATGAGAGGGTCTTATTGGTGAAAACCCTCACGGGCACCATAAGGCAATAGTGAGTTGAGAGAAAGACAAATGAGAGAGGTCAATTGGGGAAAACCCACAAAGGGCATCGTTGATCGATTTAGGCCTTCATATATCCCGGCCCAAGCATGGTTAAGACTAAGAACTCAGTTTCAAAGTGAAGTTTACAACAGATTTTCAGAATTAGATGGTTCAGACGGATCAGGGAGATCCGTAGTAAAATGTGGAACTCGGGCGTATGCCCGGAAATAAATTCCGAGGTCTCAAGCCTTAGAAATTAATTTTTGAAAGAAATTATTTTGCTGAAATATTTATGAACTAAACAAAAGAAATATTGTTTGAAATCATTGGTATCGAGATCGTATTTTGGTTTCGGTGCCCGGTACAGATTCGTTATGATATTTGAAGGTGAACTGTGAAATTTGGTGACAACGTGGTATCAGAGCCCTGGATTAGGATTCTGGGTCGTGACAACGTGGTATCAGAGCCCTAGGTTTACGTAAGTCTCACGTGTCACGGGCTGGCCCAGTAGAGTCTTGCGGATCGGTACGGAGACGTCTGTACTTATCTTCAGGAGGCTATGGGGTGTTAGGAAATTTCCCTTTATTCATATCCTGTTGTGCAATCTATGATATACTCAAACTTATTCTTCTATTCTCTTAACGATGGTGAGGACACGTGCATCCGATGTTTCTGGTCCAGGAGATGCCGCTTCCCCCGCCACCCGAGGTCGGGGTAGAGGTAGGGGTAGAGCACCTGCTCGAGGTAGGGGACGAGGGCGTCCCAGAGCTATACCAGTGTCACCACCAGAGGACCCTATTATGGAGGAGCAGGATGAGGTGCCTCCAGTAGCACCTGCTCCATTGGATTTCATGACGGGGCCAGGCTTCCAGGAGGTCATAGGCCGTATGCTGAGATTCATGGACACTATGTCCCAGGCTGGTTTATTTCCAGCTGACCCTGCTACTTCTCAGGCGGGAGGGGGAGTCCAGACCCCTACCGCTCAGGCCACAGGTCAGCAGCAACAACACGTCATACCCTGGGCACACCACCCGTGGGTGGGGTTCAGCCCGTGGTAGCATCCCCAGAGCCCAGGCAAGTTGCAGAGGGTGACCAGCAGAAAATGTTGGATAGATGGACCCGGCTTCGCCCTCCAATCTTCGGGGGTGAGCGGGGTGAGGATGCTCAGGATTTCGTCGATAGGTGCAGGGACAGACTGCACAACATGAGGGTTTTGGAGTCCCATGGAGTGGATTTCACCACATTTCAGTTGGAGGGCAGAGCTCGCAGGTGGTGGCAGTAATATATTCTCAACAGACCAGCAGATTCTCCTCCTGTCACTTGGGATCAGTTCGTGCAGGTGTTTCTAGACAGATATATTCCACCCTCTAAGAGGGAAGAGTTGCGGCGTCAGTTTGAGTAGCTAGAGCAGGGGCAGATGACAGTGACTAGTTATGAGGCTAGATTTTCCGAGTTATCTCGCCATGCCCTTATTATATTGCCTACTGATGCCGAGAGGGTGCGACGGTTTGTGGAAGGCTTGCATCCAGGTATTACGGCCTCTATGGCCCGAGAGGTGGAGATGGGTACCCCCTACCAGCTTGTAGTCGAGATAGCTCGACGGATTAAGGGGTATAGGTTGAGGAGCAGGGAACAGGGTCAACAGGGTCAGCGGGACATGAGGTCCAGGTTCTCAGGATAGTTCAGGGATGCTTCAGCTAGGAGCATGGGTCAGTTCGGGGGTGGTCATCCCAGCATACCTTCATATTCAGCACCCCCACTACCCCCTCGAGGTGGTTTAGTGAGGCCTCAGTTCAGCGCCATGCCAGAGCGTTCCTATCGTCCTCCATCCATCCAGAGTGCACCCAGCGGTTATTCCAGTCATCAGAGATCCTCTAGTTCCTATTTCAGTGCCTTACCAGATGGTTCACACCGCCCTCCGGCTATTCAGGGTTCTTCCTCTTTAGGGCAGCGGGCTGTAGTGCCAAGAGGTTGTTTCGAGTGTGGGGAGCCGGGTCATATGTGGAGGTATTGTCCCAGGTATCGGGGCAAGGCAGTGCAATAGAGTTATCAGCCTAGGAGTTCAGCACCAGCAGTCCGGCCACCTCGAGGTGGAGGACATGTCGGCAGGGGTCGTCCTAGAGGGGGAGGCCAGTCAGGAGGAGGTCAGTTAGTTCCTGTTCACTCTGGGGGAGTTCAGTCTTCCGGAGCCTCAACCAGATTTTATGCCATTCTAGCTAGATCAGATGCAGTGGCCTCAGACGCCGTAATCACAGGTATTATCTCAGTATGTGGTAGAGAGGCTTCG
>ML284829.1:159094-197373 GCA_005239495.1 Nicotiana undulata
CGGTCATGTGTGATCACTTTCTGCGGTTTCGATACCAGAACCGATTTTTTATTGCTGGATATGATTGATTTTGAGGTTATCCTAGGCATGGATTGGCTATCTCCTTATCATGTTGTGTTAGATTGCCATGCCAAGACAGTCACTTTAGCCATGCCTGAGTCTCCGAGGCCAGAGTGGAGAGGTTCTTCAGTTAGTGCCTCCAACCGGGTCATTTCATTCATAAAGGCTCGGCATATGGTCGAGAAGGGTTGTTTGGCTTACCTTTCTTATGTGCGGGACACCATCGCCGAGTCTTCGACTATTGATTCAGTGCCGGTGGTACGAGAGTTTTCAGACGTATTTCCTTCAGATCTTCCAGGCATGCCTCCAGATCGAGATATTGATTTCTGTATTTATTTAGCTCCAGATACTCAGCCTATTTCCCATCCCCGTATCGTATGGCTCCTAAGGAGTTGAAATAGTTAAAGGAGCAACTTGAGGAGCTGTTGTCTAAGGGGTTCATCAGGCCGAGTGTGTCGCCGTGGGGTGATCCAGTCCTATTTGTGAAGAAGAAGGATGGGTCTATGCGGATGTGTATTGATTTCCTCCAGCTGAATAAGGTTACTATTAAGAATAAGTATCCTCTGCCGCGCATCGATGATTTATTTGACCAGTTGCAGGGTGCTCGTGTGTTTTCCAAGGTTGATTTGAGATCGGGTTATCATCAGTTGAAGATTCGGGCTTCAGATGTTCCGAAGACTGCATTTCGTACCAGATATGGCCATTATGAGTTCCTGGTGATGTCCTTTGGTTTAACTAATGCCCTAGCAGCATTCATGGACTTGATGAATAGGGTATTCAGGCCGTATATTGATTCCTTCGTCATCGTCTTCATTGATGAAATCTTGATTTATTCGCGAAGCCTGGGTGAGCATGAGAAGCATTTGAGAGTTGTGCTCTAGACCTTGTGGAAATAGAAGTTGTATGCTAAGTTCTCCAAGTGCGAGTTTTGGTTATATTCCATGGCATTTTTGGGGCATGTGGTATCCGGAGAAGGTATCAAGGTTGATCCTCAGAAGATTGAGGCGGTTCAGAGTTGGCCGCGTCCTACATCAGCTACAGAGATTAGGAGTTTCTTGGGCCTAGCAGACTATTATCGCCGATTCGTGGAAGGATTATCTTCTATTGCAGCTCCATTGACCAGATTGACTCAGAAGAATGCCCCGTTTTGGTGGTTTGACATGTGTGAGGCGAGCTTTCAGAAGCTCAAGTCAGCTTTGACCTCAACACCAGTTCTAACGTTGCCTTCCGGTTCTGGGATGTATACCGTGTATTGCGACGCTTCACGCGTCGGGATGGGATGTGTGTTGATGCATTATGGCAGGGTTATTGCTTATGCTTCGCGCCATTTGAAGGTTCATGAAAAGAACTATCCTGTGCATGACTTAGAGTTGGCGGCGATTGTTCATGCTTTGAAGATTTGGCGGCACTATTTGTCTGGTGTGTCATGTGAGGTCTACCCTGACCCTCGCAGTTTGCAGCATTTGTTCAAGCAGATGGACCTTAATTTGAGGCAGCAGAGATGGTTTGAGTTGTTAAAAGACTATGATCGCACTATTTTGTATCACCCGGGCAAGGCGAATGTAGTAGCAGATGCTTTGAGCAGGAGGGCAGCGAGTATGGGCAGCTTGGCCTTCATTGCAGCTGAGGAGAGACCTTTAGCCTTGGACATTCAGTCCTTGGCCAATCGCCTTGTGAGATTGGACCTTTCGGAGCCTCGTCGAGTTTTGGCTCATGTAGTTGCTCAGTCTTCATTGTTGGAGGAGATTAAGGCTCGACAGTTTGATGATCCATGCCTTGCAGAGCTTCGGGATACGGTGGTCCAGGGCAGGGCCAAGGAGGTTACTTTGGGCGAGGATGATGTTTTAAGGCTCCAAGGCCGTTTATGTGTTCCTAATATTGATGGCCTGAGGAAGAGAATTCTAGAAGAGGCCCACAGTTCTCGGTATTCTATTAATCCAGGAGCGGCGAAGATGTATCGTGATCTGAAACAACATTACTGGTGGAGGCGGATGAAGAAGGATATAGTGCAGTATGTGGCTAGGTGTCTCAATTGTCAGCAGGCCAAGTACGAGCACCAGAGGCCAGGAGGCTTGTTTCAGCAGATGCCCATTCCTGAGTGGAAATGGGAGCGCATCACTATGGACTTCGTGGTTGGGTTGCCACGGACTTTGCGGAAGGTTGACGCGGTTTGGGTCATTGTGGATAGATTGACCAAATCAGCGCATTTCATTCCGGTGGCCACTACTTATACTTCCGAGAGGCTGGCCCAGATTTATATTAGGGAGATAGTCCGGTTGCACGGTGTGCTAGTGTCCATTATATCAGATCGTGGTCCTCAGTTCACCTCGCACTTCTGGAGAGCTTTGCAAAGTGAGATGGGCACTCAGATAGACCTCAGTTCAGCATTTCACCCTCAGACTGATTGCCAGTCAGAGCGTACAGTTCATATTTTGGAGGATATGCTCAGGGCTTGTGTGATTGATTTTGGCGGTCAGTGGGACCAGTTCTTGCCTTTGGCGGAGTTTGCATACAATAACAGTTATCAGTCCAGCATCGAGATGGCTCCATTCGAGGCTTTATATGGTCGGCGATGTCGTTCTCCTATCGGGTGGTTTGAGCCTGGCGAGGCCAAGTTATATGGCACAGCTCTCGTGAGAGATGCTTTGGATAGGGTGAAGATTATTCAGGAGAGACACCGCACAACTCAGTCCAGACAGAAGAGTTACGCAGATCAACGGGCGCGTGATGTAGCATTTATGGAGGGAGATAAGGTTATGTTGAAGGTTTCGCCGATGAAGGGCGTTATGAGATTCGGGAAGAAGGGCAAGCTGAGCCCCAGGTTTATAGGCCCTTTCGAGGTGTTGAGGCGAGTCGGGGAGGTTGCTTATGAGCTCGCTTTACCTCCCGCCTTATCGAGAGTTCATCCGGTATTTCATGTATCCATGCTCCGGAGATATCATGCCGATTTCTCTCACGTGATTGATTTCAGCACTATTCAGTTAGATGAGAAGTTGGGCTTCGAGGAGGAGCCAGTTGCTATTATTGATAGGCAGGACCGCCAGTTGAGGTCTAAGAGAGTTTCTGCCGCAAAGGTCCAGTGGAGGGGCCAACCAGTCGATGAGGCGACTTGGGAGTCCGAGCAGGAAATGCAGAGCAGGTATCCGCAGCTATTCAGCACTTCAGGTACGATTCTATGTCTGTTCGAGGACGAACGTTTGTTTTAGAGGGGGAGATTGTGATGACCCAAAAGGTCATCTTATGTAAATTTAATTATGAATGTGTTCCGAGGCCCTGAAAGCCTCCGTTAATCTCACCTCGATGTGCGTATGCAGCCCGGGCGCGTAGCCGGGAAGACTTTATGTTGAAACTTGATAAAGAATTGAATTTATGAAAATTAATTGAATAAAGTTGACTTTGGTCAACATTGTTGGTAAACGGGCCCAGACCCGTGATCTGGCAGTCCCGGAAGGTCTGTAGGAAAATACGGGACTTGTGCGTATGCCCAGAATCGAATTTCGAGGACCCAAGTCCGAGAAATAAATTTTTAAAGAAAATTATTTTCTGAAAATAATAAAGGCTTATGAAAATGAACCTCGATGTGAAACCTGTGCTGCCGGCCCCGTATTATGGTTCCGGAGCCCGGAACAGGTTCAATATGTGTTATTTAAGTTATTTGTGAAAGTTGGTAAGAAATGGATTTGATTTGACGGATTTCAGATCAAAAATGGGAAATTAAGAGTTAATGAAGTTTTGAGGATTTTCATAGAATTTGAAATTTGGTTTGGAACGTGATTTTATGTTATCGAGGTCCGAATGAAATTCGAGACCGGGAATAGTTCTGTTATGTCATTCATGACTTGTCTACAAAATTTAGGGTCATTCCGAGTAGTATAGGTCGGTCTGGCGCGTTGTTATAGAAATCAAGAACTTAGAAATCCTTAAGTTTGATCCTAGGGGGTTTGAGGGATGATTTTTAGATTTAGCGTTGTTTTGGGTGTTCCGAAGGCTCGAGCGAGTCCGTATTATGAGTTAGGATTTGTTGGTATATTTGGACGGGGACTCGGGTGGGCCCAGGTGCCTCCTGGACACCACACGAGGTCAAAAACTAGCTGAAGATGCAACAGGTGCACCTGATCTGGTGTGACCGCAGGTGCGGTTGCCCAGCCGCAGGTACAGACCGATCCTGCTGTCCCACCCTCGCAGGTGCGGTTCCTTTTCCGCAGGAGCGGAACTGCAGGTGCGGTCTCCGGCTCCGCAGGTGCGACCCCAGCCCCTCTTGCCCAAGTCCGCAGGTGCGGAACCCCCGTAGGCCAGGTAGTGAAATTTCATTTAAACACGTGATTTAAGTCATTTCTTCCATTTCCATCTTCTTCCTTGTGTTATTTGAGAGCTTCCAAGAGGGCCTTCAACCTAGTACTTGAGGTCAGTAAATTCCCTATATAACACTAGTTTCAAACATTAATTCATAGTTAAATTCCCTACTAAATTATCCAAAATCATGGAATTAGGTAGTAATTTTAGGGCTCTTGAGGATCTTGTGATTTTTCCGTTTTAGGCCATGAATTCAAGTAGAAATCATACATTAATGATCCTTAGGCTATGGTTGAGTGATCCCTTCGAGACTTTCGGAATTTGAACATGCGGGACCGGGGTTGGAATTTGGAAATTTCTTCAAGAGCAACGATTTTATTGAATAACTAGGATAATTTCCCGCATGGTGCATGGATTTATATTATTGTATACCTTTTGGCTAGTTGCGAGTCCTCGGGTGTAGAGTTTGGAGTTTCGGGCGCAATTGTAGTCCGAGGGGTAGATTCGATACGAGGTGAGTCTCCTTTATAACCTTGTAAGAGGGAATTGTCCCCATAGGTGATGTATATGCTATGTGTAAATTGTTTGGGGGCTACGTACGCACCAAGTGACGAGAGTCCGTACGTAGCGGCTATCATTGTTATGTCCGGGTAGTTAGGCCCACATCATATCTTATATGCTTCCTCGTAATGCCTTATATGCTTCCTCGTAATGCCGTATATGCTTCCTTGTAATGCTTTATATGATTCATTGTGACACCATATGTACTATGAGATCATGTTTTGTATAGTGTTGTTCCTTTGAGGCTTTATGGAAAATTGATGAATGGAAAGGAATTTGTTATGGAAAGTAATATAAGATATTGGGATCGGTCCGTACGCCACGGCGGAGTCGAAAAGTATTTGATATATATATGGGATCAGGCCGTACGCCACGACGGAGTCGAAAAGTATTTGAAATATATATGGGATCGGGCCGTACGCCACGACAGAGTGAAAAAGTATTTGTAATATATATGGGATCGGGCCGTACACCACGGCGGAGTTGTGAGGTATTGTACACATATAGGATCGGGCCGTACACCGCGACGAGTTTAGAAGGTACCTTATGAGAGAGGGCCATACACCACGGCGGATCTAAGACTTGGTGATTATTGGTTCGTTTCGGTGGTCCTACCCTTGAAAGCGCATTATTGCTTAATTCAGTAGTTGTGTGGATTTCTTCTCTTGATATGTACTTGATGCTTATTTCCTGACATGCCTACTGTATTTCATTGTATCTATCATATGTTATTACTGTTGGACCTTAGTGAGTATTGAGTCGACCTCTCGTCACTACTTCTTCGAGATTAGGCGGGATACTCACTGGGTACATATTTATTTTAATATGTACTCATGCTGCACTTCTGTACTTAACTGTACAGGTACTGAGGCCGGTGCTTCTGGTTATTGTACTAGAGATAGAACCTGAGCTAGTGGACTTGACTTCACGGTGAGCTGCTTCCTCTGGCGATCCCCAGCAGCACCATGGAGTTCCATTTACTTTTGTTGTATTCCCCGTCTATTTCATCCAGACTGTGGATTTGTATCTATATGTATTTTGTATATTCCGTTAATATGCCTGTGCCACTCATGACACTAGTTCCTGGCACACACGTAGTGTATATTTTGGGATTTGGGGTTGTATATGCATACATATGCTTTATTTTGGCCATGTATTGTTATGATTTTAGTTTCATATCAAGCTATCCTCATGTTTTATTGTTTAAAATTGGTAATATTGACTTGTTTAATCAAATGGGAAGGGTAACACCTAGTGTAATTCATATTGGATTGCCTAACCCCGTCGTTGGGCGCCATCACGACCTAGATTAGGATTCTGGGTCATGACAGGGATCGGGTTGCACGCCGCAACATGACTGTGAAAATGGGGAATAATGATGTTTTTACTGATTCTTTTTACTTTAAATGATTTGGAAACTCTGGATTTGCTCTACTGTTTATTTTCCTTATGTTTAGCACCTGTGACTATTTCAAAGTAAGGTTTGGAAACTTGGAAATTTAGTTGAGAGTTGGTTATAGCTCAGGCCTGGAAAAGGCGGTTGAGTTATTTTATTGTTATTGCAGTACTTGTTTATTTATTTGTTTAGATTTCTTTCTTGCTTTATATAAAATTGTTATAGTTTATATTGTTAAAGCCCCGCCGTAGTCTCGTCACTACTTCATCGAGGTTAGGCTCGACACTTACTCAGTACATGGGGTCGGTTGTACTGATACTACACTCTGTGCTCTTTTGCACAAATCCAGGTACCAGCCATCAGTAAAGCTAGTTCGAGCAGCTTTCCTATTCATTTGGAGACACGAGGTACATCTGCCGGTGTTCGCGGATGTTGATACCCAATTTTTTCGCAAATTATTTTAAATCTTGCATATATACCTTCGAAATCACTTTTTATAATAACTGGTATTTTTTTCATAAATTTCCATAGTTTTATCAATTTATTTTTCTAATTTTATTCAGTACCTTACATCCAATAATTATTCATAAGTTGCATTACAAATAATGCAAAATATTTCTTAGCTCAGTATATCATGTTAATCCTATTAGGATTTAATTATTTTTCAAATTAGTCAATTTGGCATTGTTTTGCTATAATCACAACAATTTTGCAACTACAGCCTAATTGTACATCTTATGCTATTTTAATTTAATAATCATTCATTCTATATTTTAAATACTAGTTAATTACCTTAATTTCACCTATTTAGCCTTAATTTCATTTTATATAATTATTAGCTATTTTTATTAATTATTTACCTATTTGTTTGGGTATTTAATAAGTAGCCAATTTTTATTTAAAATATAGCCTAAATTAAATCTGGTCCTAACCCATTTAAGTTAGCCCAAAACGATCCAAGCCTAATCTCTAAGCCTACCCAACCCAATCCTGTGTGTAATCTGGGCCGTTGATCAAATTAGATCAACGACCCAGATTCACTCTTACCAAATTAAGACCTAACGACTACCCCCTTCCCCTCATTCACTCCCCGTTCAATCATCTCTCTACCTCCCTCTCTCTCTATCTCTGGTTCTATCTAGAACCTTCTCGTTTCCCTCCTCTCCGATGGACTCTGTCCATCCTCTCCGGCCACCTCCCTCACCGGAAGCTATGTCCTCTCACCATGCACTAACCATTGCTTCACCCCACACCGGTTTGATGCTACCCTGAGGTCCTCAGGTGAACCTGGAGCGGTTCAACTCTTACCCATGGTCCTTCATGCCATTTTCCGGCAACCTCCGGTCGTTCGAGTAAGATCTATGACTTTTCCGGCCAAAGCCGGTAACATTTTAAGGTTTTCTTATCTTCTCTGGGTTCTCTGAAACCCTAACTCTTAAAATTATTCGATTTCTTTTAGATCTGTTTTAGATCTGTGTATATTATGAGCTTTTTGTTGTTTTCTTCAAAGGTTTTTCCGATTTTTCTAAAGTGACTCTTCATCTTCAACTAGTGTTTACACTCCTTTTCAAAAAGAACGCTTTTCTTCTGATTTTTGGTATTAATCTATGACTCTCACTGTGTTTAAACGTTTGTTTGAGCCTTCTCTTTTATCCGAGTTATTCTATTGAAAAACCCTAATTTTTCTTAAGTTTCTGAGTTCGTCTTTGGTACTATGTTTAGTTAATCTGTGTGTTTCTCATGAATATTCTATGATGCTGTAATTTTACTTTATGCTTGCTTGTTAGGGTTTCTGGATTCGATTACTCCTGCCTATATCATGTCTATGCTATGACTCAGACTGTGTTCCATATGAAACCCTAACTCTTATTTGATACTGGTCTTCTTATGGTCCTGATTCTTGTCTATTACCTGCTTATTCTCATAGTGTTATGATAAATCAGTGTTATCTTCTCTATTTGTGAATCCCTGAAGTTCTATGACTAATACTTCACTGATCTTGAATGACATTCTTTACTGACTTTGAGAATTTTCCTTAGAACTGTGATTTTGTGTATTTTCCTTAGAACTCTTTACCGATTTTGCATATTTGTGTGACATTTGCCTTATTTGATAATTTATTCCTTGTGATTTCGAGGGATCTCTTACTGATTTTCAGAAATTTTCTAAGTATGCTGTCAATTAATTCTTATATACTTTCCTTAATTAATATATTCTATACCTAACCTTAATCGCATGCCCTATTCTTTACTACTCTTTGTACGATTAAGATCGGTCTTTCAATTAGTTCTCTTTCCTTATTTTACCACTGTGGTATCCGTTTGAACTGTGACTCCTTAATTGTGGGGAGTACTTGTATTGATTGGATCCTAATTGTGTTTATTTCTATAATTATATACACTTTACTTGATTCCTTCCTTATTTTGCCACTACTTGTTACCATTTGGGTATGATTCCTTAACTAAAGGGAGTCTGTATATTAAATTGATTCTAATTAATGTTTATTTCTATAATTACTGCTGAACTATTATTTTTACCTTATTCTTCTGCCGGCTTTCAAACTATATATACCCTACTCTTTCATTAGCAAAGGGACGAACTAATCTGTTCAACTCTCTCTTCCACAACTAAAACTTGCTACTCTCTCTATTCTCTCTTCTGTGCTTCTTGCTACTACTCTAAGTTAGCCGGCTGCAAGCCAAGGCTAACTACTGTGCATCTGTTATCTTTTGCTTTGTGTTACTGCTTTCTTCACCTCACTGGTATGTTCTAATTCAGATTTCAGTTCTTCAACCAATATGTTTCTGCTATTATTGCCATTCATTGTGTTTCTAATTTGCTTTTACTTATTATTCTGTTGTTCAACATGTAACTAGAATCTCGGATTCCATCTAGCATGTTAAGTTCTGCCTTATCAACTAGCATGTCTTTATGTACTCCAAATCTGTCTTTATGTGAATCTCCATGCTTATGTTTGATACATTAGATTAGAGCATCTTCTACTGTCTTACACTGGTTGGTACTGCCATGTTAGTTTCACCCTATACCGTGTTGATCCTCTGAACCCTTAAGAGCTTCTGATTGTGTGCCCATATGTGTTTCTACTTGCTACATGCCTACCCTCACATGCTCTGTATTTTTCTCTCAAATCCCCTCACCCTTGTTTGTGATTGTTGGACTATTCTGGGTCCTTTATGTGATGCTGACTTTGCTTTGGTTCTGAGATTGGTGTTCTTTCAAATTGTTTTCATCAGCTAAACTTTTGTTATGAAAAACTATTTCATTAAGTCTCTTTTCCAAAACTGCTTTCCTACTCAATTTATTTTCCATACCATATCAAGCACTCTCACTCTACTCTTAGATCATTAAGTCCTGCCCCTTTTGTGTGAGCATTGCCTTGGGACCCTTGAGCTCCCTCTGAACTTTGACACGCAAGAGCTGGCCTTTCCACACTACACTTACTCTATCTTGGCTATGAAATCTGGGTGTGAGCACTGCTCGGTCCCCTAAGGTCCTTAGGGAACTCTGACACACCCAGATCGTGAAAAGGCTGTGAAACATTACCTGGCATTGAGGACATGGAGATCTGGGCCTATTTTGTAGGGTCCCTATAGTTAACTTCTTATTTTCTTCTATTTCAATTATGTAATTCATATCCTATGGTCTGTAATAATTATTTGTAAAACAACTCCGGGGACGGATAGTGAAAATGGGTGGGTGATATGCATGTTGTAGTATAATCAAGGGTAGAGACCATGTTTCCTAGGTTTATTTTCTCTATGCGCAATACCAACCATGTTTAGGTGCAACATGCCATGTATTAGATATCATGCTACTTAAGCTCATATATGTACTGTTTTCTTTCAGCATGTCATCATTCATTGTCCTCACTTAGAAATCCTGTCTATAGGACAAATAAATAACAAAATTGCTATTATGTGATTCTGCTCATATAAACATGTTCTGAAATTTTATTTAGAAGTCCTGTCCTAGAATAAATAATGGTAACAAATTTGCAATCGTGTCTCATCATGCCTATGCATTTAGAAATCCTGTTTCTAGGTAAACAACATTAAAAACTATCACCTATGCTATTTCTGAAACTGTGCATAATGCTGTGATTCTACGTGCATTTAGAGATCCTATCCTAGCGACTGCATATGCATCATTCTGCATTAGACATCATGTTTTAGGATCGTACTCATTTAACTACACTTAGTCTAAATGCAGATATCTAAAACAGTCCTTCTGTCATAACAAACTGGTAAATTAGTCTCTGAATATCTGCAACACCTAGAATTGCATGTTATTAGGTATAACGACCTGAAGTTGTTATCAACTCTGAAAAATTGTTTCACGCCTAGGAAAGCCTTAGGTAATCGACCATAAATAAATAAAACCAGAATTGTCTTTGTGATTAGTGTTCAAATGTCAGCATGCTTAAAAAACAGTAGGCAAGCCTGATTATGACTTCCTCTCTGAGTTATGCAATAAAATTTGTCTTTGTGTTATCACTTAGATACCATGTTTAGGATCAGAATCTGAATTTGGACCTTAATTGTGTATGAGTCATGTTGTTTATATGTACTATGTGTGGAGGTATACTTGAGCCTTCTACTTGCTTTCCATGCTCCCCTTTTACTGAAGTCTTATCTGTTTTCTTGTATGTCGCCTTAGTATTTTCACCTTTAAAAAACGTGAGGGTCTGCCTAGCACCTCCTTCATAGGATAGAAGTCCTAAATTCCTCCGGGACTGATAGGAAGGGACGGGTAACACCATGCAATAGAGGCCGAGACCAACACTCGCTTTACTTAATTTCACGGGGTGGGAAATGGTAGATATGGATATGATGACCGGTGCGGTAATACCACGTGTAGCCTCTCTTTGAGGAGTGTCATACCGGGTATTGCATTGATGTGATCCATATTATAAATAAACCTAGGATATCCCTTTACTTTCATAAACATGCTTAGATTGTAATTCCTTTCAAAATCTAGCTTTCCATTAACTGTTTTCAAATATCTGTGTACTTAGACTTAAATCCCTTATTATTTGAGCCCTACTTGTTTATTTGCTAAATTGTAGAAATTCACAAAAAACGCTGTTTGGCCGGGAACCACACTTGTGGATCCTGAGGGGTGCCTAACACCTTCCCCTTAGGATAATTTCAAGCCCTTACCATGTCTCTGGTTGTCAAATGTAGTTATAAATGAACCCCCTAGGTGCTCTAACGCACCTTAAAATCGTTAGGTGGCGACTCTTCAAAAAAAATGCAAACCCCTTTTCCCAAAAGGAACGAGTTGTCTCAACCCAATGTCATAAACCCTTTAAGAACCGGGCCCCGAAAGGAGTGCCTTGGGGAAAAAAAGGGGGCGCGAAAGCAGATCCCGAGACTCTTCTCATATTTTACATATGCTGTTTCATTATATTCAGAATAGTTACACTATTTCTTTCAGCCCGGTATTTGTAATATTCTTTAGTAGTTCGTGAATTGAGACACCAGCCACTGGGGTAATTCTTGATATATTTATATAATTAGCTCGTGGTTCATTTTTATTTAATGGTTTAGTATTTTCATCTGTGGAATTATCTACATTTAGTTTACTTTAAATGTATTTATTGATGCTTAATAAAATAATCAAAAGTAATTAGATACTCGAATTTTAACATTGGCTTGCCTAGCAAGTGTGGTGTTAGGCGCCATCACGATCCCTAAGGTTTAGAATTTGGGCCGTGACATTTCTTTTCATGACCAAATAAATAACATGCATTATATATATATATATATATAAAGCCAAATAATAAAATATACAAATAAATGTATCGAATCTGAAAGAGACAAAACAAATGAAATACTCTAAAACACTAGAAAAACTTTAGATGTACTTTAAATATTAGCTCATGTGTTCATACCCGAACCTTGGATTGATACTCTTAAATAATAAAAAGGATCATGTGCGCATTTTGCGTCTCGATGCCTTTAAATTTAAAAGATAATTATGTTTTAACCATGTGTACATTTTGTACCTTGGTTTAACATCTACCTCCAAAGGAATACCTTGTGTGCATACCGCATTAGGTCAAAATAATTAATAAAATATAATAATTAATTAAGCGGAAATAAATAAGCTACAATCAATAAAATACAAAAATATCTAAAAATTGATTTAAGCCTTACATCAGTCAATAAAGAGACCGTGCTAGAACCACGGGACTCGAGGGGTGCCTTACACCTTCCCCTCGGTCAACAGAATTCCTTACTCAGTCTTCTGTTTTTGTAGACCATGAAATAAGTGTCAAACCTTCCTTTTGAAAGGGGATTCAAATAAAAGGTAACTTGGAACACCAAAACTCATTTCCAAGCGGCGACTCTAAATAATAAATAATCCTTTTTCGAAACGTCACTTTAATTGGAAAAACTCTTCTAACTAAACTCCGTAATAGGGTTGTGTGGCAAAAAGGAGGTGTGACACGGCTAACCGGACGGATAACTGCCTTAGGCCGATTTATCTCGAGGTCATCATGTTGGAGTCATCAGTTCTTCTACCTACTCAAGAAGAAGAACAACTTCGCATGGACTCCGGAGTGTCAACAAGGCTTGGAGGAATTGAAACGATATCTCTCGAGCCCACCCTTGTTTCATACTCCGAAGGAGGATGAAACATTATATTTGTATTTATCCGTATCCGAGGTGGCAGTAAGAGGCGTGTTGGTTCGAGAAGAGCAAGGTACGCAATTTCCTGTCTATTATGTAAGTTTGACCCTAGGAGATGCTGAAACCACGTATCTGCATTAAGAAAAATTAGCCCTTGCATTAATAAGTGCATCTATAAAATTAAAAGCGTATTTTCAATGTCATTCTATATGTGTATTGACTACATATCCACTTCAAAATATCTTTCATAAGCCCAAATTAACGGGCCGATTGGCCAAATGGTCCATTGAGCTTGGTGGGGTATGATATTAATATCAACCTGGAATGGCTATCAAGTCTCAAATTTTGGCAGACTTCGTGGTTGATTTCACGCCTTCCCTCGTGCCCCAAGTAGAAAAGGAACTCTTGATAAAACCGAGCACATCATCGGGGGTATGGACCCTCTTCACAGTCGGTGCCTCGAATGTGAAAGGGTCCGGACTCGGTATAGCTCTAAAACCACCTACGGGAAGCATCATTAGACAAACTATAAAAACTTCAAAATTGACTAACAATGAGGTCGAGTATGAGGCCATGATTGCAGGTTTCGAACTATCCAAAGGCTGGGAGGAGAGGTCATCGAGGCAAAGTGCGACTCTCTTTTGGTAGTAAACCAAGAAAATGGGAGCTTCAATGTTCGAGAAGATAGAATGCAAAGATACTTAGACAGCTTTCAAGTGACGCTGCATCTCTTCAAAGTGTGGACACTAGTCCATGTACCTCGAGAGTAGAATAGCGAGGCCGATGCTCTTGCAAATCTGGGGTCATCGGTCGAAGAGGATGATATTGTCCCGGGGACTGTCGTCCAATTATCGAGGTCATTGGTCGAAGAAGGCCATGCGGAAATTAACTCAACAGGTCTAACATGGGATTGGAGAAATAAGTACGTCTAATACTTGAAGCGTGGGAAGACATTGGGTAGAAGCACAGGCCTTCGAGAAGATAAGAGAAAAAGAAGTCATTGACTTCATATGGGACCACATTATATGCTGGTTTGGGATACCCGCCGAGATAGCATGCGACAATGGGAAGCAGTTCATCGGCAACAAAGTAACAAAATTCCTCGAGGACCATAAAATGAAAAGGTTTCTATTAGCGCCTTATCACCCAAGTGCAAATGGTCACGCCGAGTCCACAAACAACGCCATCATCCAAAACTTAAAGAATAGGTTAGATGATGCAAAGAGGAAATGGAGAAAAGTATTTCCCGAGGTGCTATGGGCATATCGAACGACGTCAAAGTCAAGCACGGGGGACACCCCATTTTCTTTGGTGTACGGGTCCAAAGCACTGATCCCAGTTGAGGTCGGGGAATCGAGCGTCAGGTTTCAGCATACCATTGAGGACTCGAACAACGAGGGTATGAACACTTCCCTCGAGCTACTAGACGAAAAACGTGAAGCCGCATTAGTACGAATGGCCGCTCAAAAACAAAGGATCGAGAGGTACTACAATAGAAGAACGGACCTTCGCTACTTCGGAGTCGGGGACTTAGTTCTAAGGAAAGTCACCCTCAATACTCGAGACCCAAATGAAGGGAAATTAGACCCTAATAGGGAAGGAACGTACCGTGTCCTCGCAGTCATAGGCAAATGATCCTACAAACTTAGCACAGTGGAAGGAGAGCAACTACCAAACATTTGGAACATATCATTGCTCAAACGCTATTATTATTGAGGTATGACCTTCTCCCATTTTAATTTATATTTCATACTAACTCCTTACAAGTGTTCGATTGGAGATATCGACGTACCCTTCAGCTCGAAGACCTTGGGTTTTAAAGCATGCGTTGCACTCTTTTTCCCTTAGATCGGGTTTTATCCCAAATGGGTTTTACCGGCAAGGTTTTTAACGATGCAACACTTATATTCTACCTAAGGAAAACTCAACAAGTATTCAAGGCTTCTTTTCAATCAACCTCGAATACTGGGGGGCATCACCCTCGGAGGTTACATTTTCGAAGAAAACAATTCATGTCAAGAGGGCCTCGATAGGAAAATGATGTAATGGGCCAAACGGTCAAATGAACCGTGTCTATGTTGAGCAGTCAAGCCCTCAATGACAAAACATGTACGCATGTCTCAATCATTCAAAGAAGCACTATTATTATATCAAAACGCTTTGTGCCTCAAAGAAGTCTACTATTTTCACAGTTATATGAAACGACTCAAGGGTCGAAACCCTAAATGCATCCGAGTACTCGGGGACTGTCATCAACAGTAAATGCCTCGAGTCATCGGAAACTAGAACTCATAAGAATTCAGTGAGGCATATTCGAACTCATAAGACCTCATTGAAGCATAATCGAACTCATAAGACCTCAATGAGGCATACTCAAACTTATAAGACCTCAAAAGGCATTCCCACGACATTAAGGCCAAGGCCATCACACTCGGGGATTAAAGGCTACGACCATATAAGAGACTACAGTCATATGAAAAGGCTACGACCAAAATAATTTGACTCGGAGACGTTCGACTTCCGCCATAAAACTAAAGGCCTTCAAATACTTCGAAAAAACCGGTTAAATCAAGCTACCCTAGGCAAAAGCAAAGGGGCTTCGATAAAATCAGCCCTCGAATAATGTGAAGGCTTCGAAAACATGTACGCATGTATCAATCATTCATATAAGCACTATTATTATATAAAAATGCTTTGTGCGTAAAAGAAGTCCACTATTTTCACAGTTATATGAAACGGCTCAAGGGTCGAAACCCTAAATGCATCTGAGTACTTGGGGACTGTCATCAACAGTCAATGCTTCGAGTCATCGGAAACTCAAACTCATACGACCACAATGAGGCATATTAGAACTCATAAGACCTCAATGAGGCATACCAGAACTTATAAGACCTCAAAAAGGCATTCCCTCGACATTAAGGCCAAGGCCATCACATTCGGGGACTAAAGGATATGACCATATAAGAGACTACGGTCATATGAAAAGGCTACGACTGAAATAATGCGGCTCGGAGATGTCCGAATTCCTCCATAAAACTAAAGGCCTTCAAATACTTCGAAAAAACCGGTTAAATCAGGCTACCCTCTGCAAAAGCAAAGGGGCTTTGATAAAAACAACCCTCGAATAATGTGAAGGCTTAAAAAATATCAACCTTAAAAAAACCTCAGAAGGTACTCGATTACCGTTGTACATCGACTTGAAAATGAGGTTCCAATCAATCGAACCGTAAAAAAATCGAAAGAATATAAATACATGCCAGGGCATAACAAATTTTTACTAAGTCTTTAGCCAGAAAGAGGGAAAATTGTAGCCATTTTAGAGGCCAAATCAGCCCAACCTTAAAGAGCCTAAGGGCCAACCTAAAGAGCCTAAGAGATGACTTAAAAGCGACTAAGGGCCAACCCGAAAGAGCCTAAGGGCCGATACTTTAAAACCTATGGGCCGATATTTAAAGAGCTTAAAGGCCGAAGCATACGGTGCTCGAGACCTTGCTTAGCTCTGACTCAAAAGTCCCTTCACCCAAAGATAATATCGACTCAAAAGCCTAAGGGTTTAATATTCTAAGTCCAAAATATAGCTGACTGTCAACAACACATAAATTCATTCTTCAAGAGAAGACAAGACAGAAATTAACACAAAACGAAGATGAAACAAAACGTCCTTTGTATTCAAGAGTTGGTTCAAAAATATATTTACAATACTCCCACAAGGAGCCCTTACACAAAAGAAAGAAAATAAAAAAGGACCTAATCTACTGTCGGGGTCAATTGTTCGTAGGCAACATCTACGGGAGCAACATCTTCGAGAGCCTATCGTTCGGTAACCTGGTCTTTGGTGGCCTCTTCCTCCTCGGGAACTTCATCCTCTTCCCCCCCCCCCACACTCGGAGCCACTGGCCAAATCCTCAATTGTGGAGAGAAACACAACTACCTCTTCTTCTAAAGCTTTTACCTTCTCGATTTCGGCAGAAAGGTCAAAGCCTTTAGCATGCACTTCCTCGAGTGTTTTCATTTGAGCTTCCAGCCGAATGTGTTGAAACATTTGACACCAAAACAAATAAGCATGAAATAAGCCCACAAAGGCTATATTACCTTCTCGACGAACTCGGCCCGCTCTTAGGACGCCTTCTCTGAACATGCTCGATGGTCATTGAGTTCCCCCTCTTTTTGGCATAGAGAGCCTTGAGTTCATCCGACTCTAGCATAAGTTTCCTAAGCTCGTCTTCACATCGGGCAAGCTCAGCCCGAGACTTGGAAAAATCTTGATAGTAGAGCATCACAGCCTTGTCACAAAGAAACGAAGTCAGAAAGGCATAAACCAAATTCTAAGCATAATTGTTAAAACAAAGTGTACCTGCTTTCGAAGCTTATCGGACTCTTCGAAGATGACTGAGGCGTCAAGGTTGGGGCCCTCCTCAATCCCGGTGAGGCATTCTCTGAAGATATCATTCTATCCATGGGATGCTCCCACATCAGGAGTCTTTATATCTTGGGAATCCCGTATTTGCCCTGGGGAGAACGACGGGCCTGGTGGAGAGTCATCCACGTCAATTACCCTAAGTGGCTCAATCGGGGCCCTCTTCCGCCTTTTAGGAGCCTCAGGGTTGGGTTCTCTGAGCTCGTCGACTAGATTCCTTTCAGGACGGGGCGCTTCCTCACCATTAGTCGGCTCGGGGACCCCGTCAGAAATCTCCTCAGCTTGAGGTTGAACCACCTCGGCAGCCTTTGGTTCGGCAGCCTTCGGTTCGACGACCTTTGAAGAATCAGTGCTTCCTCTTCCCCTAACCACTAGCGGGCTGTCATCATCCTCTTCGTCCTCAGCATGAAGACTTTCGGCAGCTTCCGGAGTTAAGGCCACCACATCAGCCTTATGCTTTCGAGCTTTGGTTTTCTTTGGCTTCGGTGAGTTCACTGGCGAGCCCTTCTTCCTTTTCTTGTCTTTGGCGGGCTTTGGGGTTTCTGCCTCACCGGGTGGGGGAGGACACATTGAAACAACGTCTCCGAGGCCTGCACAAACACAAAGTTAAGTATTTTCTAAGGAGTATTACGCTAAGGGATGTAAATATGCAAACGATGAGAGCTTACCGTGGGTTTTGGCCTCCCATCGGCTTTGGCCAAATCACGCAAGATGTGTTCGGCGTATGAGGAAGTGGAATCCAGTTGCCGAACCCAGCCTGGGAGGTCCGCTACCGCACCGGGGTACCAATCGACGGCTGCATCATCAAAAAGGAGTTAGTTCGAAAGAAAGAGAAAACATTTAATTGATGAAACATACTCGATAAGTCTGTACTTACGCTTCATATTCCATTCCTCAGGGAACGCGTAGGTCAGGTTAGACAACCCTTCGCGAGCGCGAAGGGTATTTTTGCCCAATTATTAAAATACCCCAAAAACAGAATACCATACGGGATTTTCATAATTTTCACTTCCTTCTTCTTCTCCAAGCCCCTTTGAAGACTTCCAAGCCATTTTCTCCTCCATAACCATTTGGGTAAGTGTTCCTAACACCAATTCCTTCCATTTTCCTTCCCTAATCACTAGAACCTAGGCCTAAAAGCATGAAAACATGGTAGAAATTAGGGGTTTTGGTTAGAGTGAGGCTTTTGGGAATTTTGGGTGATTCAACCTCAATTTGGGGTCGGATCTTAAAACAAGTTATATATTCTAACTTGTGGGGTTATGGGTGATCGGGTTTTGGTCCGAACCTCGAGTTTGTACCAAGCGGGCCCGGGGTCGAATTTTGTTATAGAGTCTTTATTGATATTATTGAGTTAATTATGCCTAGATATCGTTGTTTCGGAGTCGTATTATAAAGGAAAGGCAGTCTTAGAGGGTTGACTGCTATACTTTGGACCGAGGTAAGTGTCTTGCCTAACTTTGGTGAGGAAATAGGTATTATTTGCTATGTGCAAAGTGATTATCATGTTCATTGCAGAGGTGAGGTGACGAGCACCTATGCAATGTGTGTCAAGCATGCCCGTGAGTTTATTTGGATAGGAATTGTAGTATTTCTCCCATGTTTATCATATTATGAGGTTGTCTCTACTTGGTAAATTATTCTTGTTGAAAGTATTGGTTGTTGAGCTTAAGAAGCGTTGATACGATTGAGAATCCAAGTGTTAAGTATACAATTGAGGTGATTGGTTATAGCTGAGACCCTTGCCGGGCAATTGTTGTGATATTGATTGATGTTTTCCCCTTGCCTGGTGATGTTGAAATGTATTTCCACTATGCTGTACTCCTTGCTATTATATCTGTCATTGTTTGGTGAGGAAAATTGTACAGTACGAAGGGTGATTCCGTGCCATGATATTTGATTACAATGCATAGTGAGGAAGAGTGTAAAGCACGAAGGGTGATGTCGTGCCATGATTCATAATGATTATAAGCACGAAGTTTAATGTCGTGCCACAATTTACATTGATTATAAGCACAAAGGTTAATGTCGTGCCATGATTTATATTGCCTTACATTGTACATTACATTGTGAGGAACAGAGTAAAAGCACGAAGGGTGATGCCGTGCCATGATATTTGATTACATTGTATTGTGAGGAAGAAAGTAAAAGCACAAAGGGTGATGTCGTGCCATTATTTACATTTATGGTATTTGTACTTGTTTTGTTAGCTATTGTGTTAAATTGCCTCTCTTGTTTACTTCCATATGTCAGTTTAACTGTTTCATTTCACTTGTTCCCCTTTACTGCTCCCGTATCCCTTACTTGTCTGCTTATCTCTTGCCTTGTATTATCCCTGTTACCTGCTGTAAAATTGGACAAGTTATCGTTATTGTCAAGTGTAGCCTCGTCACTACTTCGGGCGAGTTTAGGCTCGACACTTACTCAGTACATGGGTTCGGTTGTACTGATGCTACACTGCACTTCTTAATGTTGTGCAGACCCCGCATCCGGACCCAGTGGACCGCATTGAGGGAGTCACCTTCAGTCCACCCAGAGCTTCAAGGTATACCCGCTGGCGTTCGTGGGCCTTGGCGTCTCTCCTACATTTGGTTTTCTTTATTGTCTTACCTTTTCTCCTAGTTTCAAGACAATTGTGTATTTATTTTCAGACTTTGTATTTAGCACTCTATTTAGATAGTCCGTGAGTTTTGACACCCCGGTTTTGGGTATGCGACGTTCTGTATTTTATTACTTCACTTTAAATTTCGAATTTTCATTACACTTCCGTTGTTAAGGTTTTAAGGTGTTTGTTATTCTGTTCAGTTTGGAAAGGTTTTGACTCTATTACTGTTAACTTGGGTTGAAATTGTTAGGATTACTTGTGCACGTTGGCTTGTCTAGCGGGTTCAACGTTAGACGCAGTCACGGCCTGAAGGGTGGGATTTCGGGTCGTGACAATTGAATTAGTAAATAAATATTTAGGTAGGTTAAACTTCATTATCCTAATCAACTAAAAAGAGAATTTATCCTTTCCTTGGCTAAATATTTCCTGATGTATTACTGGAATATGTGTATCTATATGGGTACCCGAGTCGCAGGTATGATTCGCGAGCAGGGTAACTCTATTATTTATATGTGACCTTTTTGCAATATATATATTCCGCGAGCAGAGTGATTCTTTCCACTACTCTCATGGGAGCGGGCCGCACGCCACGACGGAATAGATGCATCTATGGTTCGAGGCGTTCGACCCTTCGGCAGAGCACATTCTATTATTGTTGGTTCGTGCCGTTCGACCCTCGACATTTACTACGCATGATATATACATATTATATACCATATGTGATTTGAACTGTTAAATTTTCTTATGGACGCGAATTGCTAAATGAAATGACGGAAACCGGAGATTTTATAAATTTATGGAAACATTTGATCTTTCCTGTCACTATTTGTCATTCGATTTTAATAACCATGTTGATATCCTTCATCTATTATATTGTATTGACCTATATCAAGTGTCAAAATCGACCTCTCGTCACTACCTTTCTGAGGTTAGGCGGGATACTTACTGAGTACATGTTGTTTTTGTACTCATGCTACACTTGCGATGTATTTTTATTGCACATGTACATTCATAGCTACTGGTCCTGCTCGACACGGCGATGTGGATGACTTGGAGACTTAGACGAGCTGCACCATCCGGAGACGACCCCCAGCCTACAGAGTCTCCCTCATATTGTATTTATTTTCATTTTAAATTCCTTGTCCAATTTGTACTTCGGACAAGCTTTGTAGTATTTGTATAATTCCTGTGACACCGGGTTCTGGGATGTGTTTGGGATGTATTTTACTAAAATGGAATATTAAACCATCGTATTTACTTAGCGGATTTTATTCAGCTATTATGTAATAAAGTGAAAGGTAATTATTTTAAAAATGCTAAAATAGGAATTTAACTTAACCAATTAATGATTGGCTTGCCTGATAGTGGTGTCCGTTGCCATCACGACCTTATGGATTTTGGGTCGTGACACTCTTACTCTCAGGTATATCTCTAAGCAGGTTTATAGCATGGATACGCAGGTACGCCAGCTTGTAGGTGGTCTTCCTTCTGCACCATCCGGAGAGGACACATCTGCAGGCCCAGCTGGCCAAGGAAAGGTTCCGACTCTATCCGACCTTTCTAAGGAGCAACAGGCCATTAAAGCCAAGCTGGGGAAGATTGAAAGGAGTCAGCGGAAGCACAGGGAATATGAAAAGAAGAAAAGCAAGTTCCTCACAAAGATCATGAGCACTTTGAGGAAGTTGTGTGGACCGGACGAGGCTGAGGATGATGACTTTGATCTTGCAGCCCCCAGTACCTCCACTGACGAGTGATGCCATTCAGAGAGCACCTCTTTCATTTTGGCTTGTCTTGTATAGTTGCATTGGAGACAATGCAATACTTTCGGTTGGGGGTGGCTCCTATATGATGAATATGTGTGGAACATGTAGTTTTTGTTTTGTGGAACATGAAGTTTTTGTTTTTTTTGTTGTTGGTTGTGAACTTGTGTAGATTGGTAAACATTGTTCGTCTATTAGTAATTCCTTGGTAGTTTCTATTTTTCTTGTTTTATTTATTTATTTTGTGTTTAAATTTGTGGTCTTTATATTTTTTTATATAGTATAGTAGTATTAAGGTAACTCCTTGGTTTTCTTTCTACTGCGGTTCTTTTCCAAGAAAATTATTTGTGTTGAACCAGGTGACTTTCCTCTATGATGGATGGCGTGACAATTTTCTTAAGGGATTAGTCTTGTGTAGTTTTGTTTTTGTTTTTAGTAGTTAGTTTAGTAGCTAGTCGTGAATAAATTGGTTTTTGGGGTGTAATCTTGTGCCCGTAAGCCAACGTGTGACTTGTTTGGTACCAATATAATTTAAACCTTGGCATATAAAGTTTCTGATCTTTAAATATATATATATATATATATATATAATGAAAATGAATGATTAATGTAGTGTCCCTTGTTGTGACTTTTAGATTCTAATTTTGGCTCTTTGATTCAGTAAATAGCTTCTTAGGCTACATATGACTTCCTTGAGATTCATTGATTTCAATTGAATTTTGGATTTGTATTCCACTTGAGTTCATGTGCCATGTGTGGTGAGCTTTAATTGTGAAGTTCTTTTGCATCATTTGTAGTCTAGAACTTTCACGGAATGTGCTTCAAGGCGAAATCCTCGATTAACTTGGTTTGAAAAATGATATTAGGCCTTCCTTGGACCATTATTGTGCCTAAATTTCCTACCCATGAATATTTTTCCTAGTCAACCCTTTTGAGCCTTATAACTTTTCTTTGGAAACCATGTTACAAACTATTCTTGTGGAACCATACCTCCTTATGTAATTTAAAGTATGAATATAGGCTAAAAGCCTAAGTTTGGGGGTGGAGGTTGGAAAAGTTGTGATATGGAGGCTTCTCAAAAAAGTGAAAAGTATAAAAAAAAATGATGATGAAATGAAAAGAAAAAAAATAACAAGAAAGTATGAATAAATGGAAGACTAGGTGATATAAAAAATTAAAAAACAAATAGAGAAGAAAGGGTGGAAAAATTGTTGAAGGAAGTGGACTTTGATTGTTGAGAAAAGTGTAGTGCTTAGGGAGGTTTTGACTCACTCTTACCAAATTGTGCCCTACCTTAACCAAAAGCCTAAACTACAACCCTTTAAGTCCTAATTGATTTTGAACCAAGTATGTCCACATTACTGGAGAAATACATGAAGGGAAATCCTATTGTACTACTTGAGTGCATTTGAATATCTTTGTGAGAGAGAGAGTTGAGTCTTTCCATTTGACATCCCATTTATGTTTTGAATTGCAAGTTATGAGTTTGGGATTCTCTCTTAAAGTGTGAAGGCACATGAGACTCGAGTTGTGAATTTAATCCCATTTTCAATTGGTAGGAATGAGCGAGGGAAGACAAATGTGATAGAGAGGCAAATTTTGAATCTTTAGTGTCATGACTTGGTTGCTACTTTGATTAATGTAGTGTTTGAGCACTTGAATTGAAATAAAATGTGTGAAAAGTTGGTGATTCATATGCCTTGGATTAATTGTTGGTACCAACCGAAGTAACTATATTGTGCTTAAAGTGGCCCTTTATGACTTGAAATGATACTTGGTTTGCCATTGAGCTTAAGTGATGATTGTATTGAAGGATGTTCTTAGTTTTTGAATTGCTTGAGGACAAGCAACAATTTAAGTTTGGGGGTTTGATAAGTTGGTATTTTACCAACTTATCTCCTCTTGATATTTAATCTTTTGTATAATTTTGGTAGAAAATTAGGACATTTTCTGATAATTATTGGCAAATTTCAGGTATCATGTGATTTGGAGAAGAAATGGAATAAATCAAGTCAAAATGTGCAAAAATGTTGAAAAATGACTATTGTCAGGTATTCTTCATGATCGCGAAGATGGGACCGCGATCGCATAAGGCTGTGAAATAGAGAATCGCGATCGCAATGCTGGTTACGCGATCACGATGAAGGAATTGGTCACCAGCCCTAGGATGTTCTACGCGACCGCACAGTTGAGTCTGCGACCGCAGAAGCTCTGAACCTGACTCTACGCGATCGCAATCAGAGTTCCGCGATCGTGATGCATGAAATCTGGGCGAAAACTGGGAAATTTTGACCTTTCACATTTTTATCCCCAAACCATTTTTATACATGACCTAGGAGATATTTTCAGTATCTTTGGACATCTTTTGGCTCATTTTTAGTCTTGAAGACAGGAGAGAACATTTTTGGAAGCTAGGGTTTGCACACACACTTGGGTTTTGAAGATTTCAAGCTTGTGGTTAATGATTTCTTACCCATTTATGTTTATGTTTTCATTCCTTGCATTGTATTTGAATATTTAAGGGTGTAGTATTTATTTCCAACACTTGAATCTTGTTTATGGGAATATTCATATTTAAAGTTTGGATTAAATACCTTATTGTGCTTATGTATTGAATGATTTTCATTTATTTATGAAGTGAGTTATTGTTTCTTTAATTATTCTTGTTCTTTAATGTTTCCAAAGGGATTAGGAAACCCTAGGACTCGCCCATTAACTCCGAGTTAATTTTAAAAAAGATAATTTGGGGTTGGGAAAGATTAATTAACAAGAACTTGAGGTTTTAACCCTCATTTTATAGATTCTACCTAGGAATAGGATTGAACTACCTGTAGTCATATTTGGGTGTGCTTAATCTCTTAATTAGGTTAGGAATAATTCAATTAGGAAGTCTTTTTAGTCTTCGGAAGAAGCTAATTAAGAATTCTTATCCGTGGCTAATTAACATAAACTCACTCATATTTATAAAATCGTGAAATACATTGGATCGTTACTTGAGTGTAATTCCCGATGCATTCATAATTGTAGCGATTGATCATTTTACTTGCTTTCTAGGTTAGTTTACATTTTTGCATTTAGTTATAAATATTTTCATAACCAAAAATCTAAGTGCTTGGCATTGCGCGATAAGTGATAATTCTCTTACATTCCTAATCACCTACATATTGTTCTCTGTGGGATTCGACCACAACCTAGTTGGGTTACTATATTTGACATCGATCGCTTACACTATTTTAAGGTGTAATTTGAGCGTATCATCATACTCCGGAGGGGTGGATCCTGCCCAAGCGCTAATATACTCACTCAGCCCAAATAGTGGGTCCTGGTGCACACATCACCCCAAATTAATAATACTTAGCCCAATTAATAAGTGGGGATTTTGACTACTTATTTGCGTCCTTTGACTTTCGCTTTAGTGAAAAAATGTTTAAAGGTATTCCCGAAAACTGATAAAATATGCTTACTTGAAGGAGTAATGGAAAATGAGCCATTATGATGACATTAAATGTCACGACCCAAATCTGAACTCAGGTCGTGATGGCTCTCAACGCCGGGGTCAGGCAAGCCAACACTTGCGTTACTAACGAGATTTCCTTATTTGATAGATTATTCCGAAACTTTGATAATTTTTTAAGGTTTAACATTGTAAGGTGAAAACGTATAACTTAGCAAATTTAAATCAACAAAACCAAAAGGACCGTAGATAACATATATATAATGCCAAAATATAACATCTACTACGTGCCAAGGCCTAGTGGCACAAGCCTACGGGCGGACTAGTGGAATATACAAAATAAGATAAAATAATTGCGCTACTGTCTGAAGGAATGGACAGAGATAGCAAAATACAACTCCCAAGTGCTGCTGAGGATCGCCAAAGGGGAAAGCAGCTCACCGTAGAGTCGGTTACAGAGTATGCTCTCAAGATCGCGCTCCGGTCTGATAACCAGATGCACCTGCCTCAAAACCTGTACAATTAAGTACAGAAGCGTAGCATGAGTACATATAAACAAATATGTACCCAGTGAGTATCCCGTCTAATCTCGAAGAAGTAGTGACGAGAAGTAGACGTGATACTTACTAGGGCCATGAGTAAATAATAGGGCAAAATAAGACTAAGCGGGGATAACAGTCCTGGAATCACAAAGACATGAAATATAAAATATAAACGTACAACTTACTTACTTCTACCTGTCAAATCACAATAGTATATAATGAGCTACTTTCCTTTTTCACATGAAGCATTTTATATGATAACAACAAGACTCTCAGTCAAATATACAACACATAGTATGCCGGAGCGCACGGCCGAAGCGTCGTGAAAATAAATGTGCACAGCCGAGGGTCGAACGGCTCGAACCATAGATGCATCTATTACCCCGCTCGCGAATCGATCATGCGACGCGGTTTACATAATGATAAGGCTACCCCGCTCACGAATCATACATGTGACGTGGGTTCTCATATACATACACAAAATTATTAGAAATTCAGGCACTTAACAGAGATTATACTTGAAAACAAGAACTTAAGTAATGAAATTAAAACATGAATTCCTAATATCTTCATGCCAATTCAATAATAATAAGAAACTCAATCATACATTTAGGGATACATGTAAGGCACATAAAAGCATGCTCGTGGTTCCTAAAACTACACGACATGATAATAATAGCCGCTACGTACGGACTCTCATCACTAGGTACATACGTAGCCCCCACAGACATTAACACGTAGCATTTAGATCATCTATGGGGACAATTCTCTCTTAAAAGGTTAGAAAGGAGACTCACCTCGTGTAGAACCTACTCCCCGGGTCAAGAATGCGCCCGAAACTTCGAACTCGTCACCCAAGGACTCGAAACTAGTCAAATGTTATGTAAATATATCAAATTATACTCAAAAGCATGAAATTTCCCCATTTTACTTAGTCATTTCATCATTCTTGAAAAATTCCCAAAATTCACCCCCCGGGCTCGCACGCTCGGATTCCGAAAATTCACGAAGGAAACACTCACCCATAACCTAAGGATCGTTAATGTATGATTTTTGTATGATTTCATAGCCAATTCACGAGTAATTCCTTAAATTCTCAAAAACCCTAGGTTACTACCCAACTCCTTGAATTTTCACAAATTAAGTAGTTAATTTAGCTAGTAATTCATGTATTAAACTAACACTAGGGTAGAATTTACTTACCTCTTCAGTAGCAAGGTCGTGGGGCAGTTTTTCCCAAGCTCCCAAGGTCTCTAATGGTGGAAGAAGTGGGGAAAAATGGACATTTCCCGTGTTTTACAAGAACACATTGCCTACATTGGTTCCGCACCTGCGGCTCAAGGACCGCACCTGCGAGCAAAGGCTCGCACCTGCGGAAATGGACAAGAGGGCCTGGCTCGCACCTGCGGTCAGGAGTCTGCACCACTGGCTCCACACCTGCGTGAAAAGGCCAGCACTTGCGAGAGATGGGAAGCCCACCAGGGGGTCGCACCTGCGAGGCTGGGACCGGAGGAGCGGTCCCGCACGTGTTACTGGGCAACCGCACCTGTGGTCACACTATAACAGGTGCACCAGCAATTGCTTCAGCTGGTTTTTAGCCTCGTTTGGTGCCCGAGAGGCAGCTGGGCCAACCCGAGCCCCTGTCCAAATATACCATCAAGTCCCAAATAATAATACAGACTCGCTCGAGCCTTCAGAACACTCGAAACAACGCTAAAACTCAAAATCACATCTCAAAACCCCTAGAATCAAAACTTAAGAACTTCAAGTTCTTGAATTCTGTAACAATGTGCCGATTTTGCAAGAAAGTCATAAATGATGTAACAGAACTATTTCCGGTCTCGAAATTCCGTTCGGATCACGATAACACAAAAACACGTTCCAAACAAAATTTCAAACTTAAGGAAATTCTTATTTCGATATTGGGCGCTGAAACGCTCCCGGGTCATCCAAAACCCATTCCGAACATACGCCCAAGTCCGAAATCATCGTACGAAGCTACTGAAACCACTAAAATTCGATTCCGAGGTCGTTTACTCAAGATTTTGTCCGAAGTCAAACTTTGCCAAAAAGGCCAACCTTAAGGAACTAAGTGTTCCTATACTGCTCTAAATACTTTCGAATCCCGAACCACCCGTCGCTGCAAGTCATAAATCACAATAAGCCGCTATGGGAAGTTTCATTTAGGGGAACGGGGTCCGATAACGCAAAACGACCGGTCGGGTTGTTACATTCTCCTTCTCTTAAACAAACGTTCGTCCTCGAACGGGTCTAGAATCATACCTGAAGTGCTGAATAAGTGTGGATATATGCTCCGCATGTCCTCCTCGGACTCCCAGGTCGCTTCCTCGACTGGTTGGCCCCTCCACTGGACCTTTACGGTAGAAACTCTCTTGGATCTCAACTGGCGATCCTGTCTATCAATAATAACAACTAGCTCCTCCTTGTAGCTCAACCTCTCATCCAACTGAATAGTGCTGAAATCGACCACGTGCGAGAAGTCGACGTGGTACCTCCGGAGCATGGACACATGAAAGACCGGATGAACTCCTGATAAACTGGGAGGTAAAGCTAGCTCATAAGCAACCTCTCCAACTCGCGTCAACACCTCGAAAGGACCTATAAATCGTGGGCTCAGCTTGCCCTTCTTCCCGAACCTCATAATACCCTTCATCGGCGAGACCTTCAACAGAACCTTGTCTCCCTCCATAAATGATACATCACGCACCCTCTGATCTGCGTGACTCTTCTGTCTGGACTGTGCTGTGCTGAGCCTCTCCTGAATCAACTTCACCCTCTCCAATGCATCCCTCACCAGGTCGGTGCCATATAACTTTGCCTCGCCGGGCTCAAACCACCCGATAGGAGAACGACATCGCCGAATATACAAGGCCTCAAATGGAGCCATCTCGATGCTGGACTGATAACTATTATTGTAAGCAAACTCAGCCAAAGGCAAGAACTGGTCCCACTGACCTCCGAAGTCAATCACACATGCCCTGAGCATGTCCTCTAATATCTGAACTGTATGCTCCGACTGACCATCAGCCCGAGGGTGAAATGTTGTGCTGAGATCTATCTGGGTACCCAGCTCACTATGCAATTCTCTCTAGAAATGCGAGGTGAATTGAGGACCTCAATCTGATATAATGGACACCGGCACACCGTACAACCACACTATCTCCCAAATGTAGATTCGGGCGAACCTCTCAGAAGTATAAGTAGTAGCCACTGGAATGAAATGCGCCGATTTGGTCAATCTATCCACAATGACCCAAACCGCGTCAACCTTCCGCAAAGTCCGAGGCAACCCAACCACGAAGTCCATAGTGATGCGCTCCCACTTCCACTCTTGAATGGGCATCTGCTGAAGTAGACCTCCTGGCCTCTGGTGGTCACACTTAACCTGCTAGCAATTAAGACACCTAGCCACATACTCCGCAATCTCCTTCTTCATCCGCCTCCACCAGAAATGTTGCTTGAAATCACGATACATCTTTGTAGCACCAGGATTAACAGAATATCAAGAGTTGTGTGCCTCCTCTAGAATCCTCCCTCTAAGGTCATCGACATTAGGAACACATAAACGGCCCTGAAGTCTCAGAACACCATCCTTGCCAATAGTAACCTCCTTGGTACCACCCTGAATCACTATCTCCCGTATCCCTGCCAAGTACGGATCATCAAACTGCCGAGGCTTAATCTCCCCTGATAACAAAGACTGAGCAACCACATGTGTTAAAACTCGACGAGGCTCTCAAAGGTCTAATCTCACCAGGCGATTAGCCAAGGACTGAATGTCCAAGGCTAGAGGTATCTCCTCTACTGCAATATAAGCCAAGCTATCCATACTCTCTGCCTTCTTGCTTAAGGCATCGACTACCACGTTTGCCTTGCCCGGATGATAAAGAATGGTGATATCATAGTCCTTAAACAACTCAAGCCATCTACACTGTCTCAAATTAAGATCCCTCTGCTTGAACAAGTGCTGCAAGCTGCGGTGGTTTGTATAAACCTCACAGGACACTCCGTACAAGTAGTGCCTCCAAATCTTAAGAGCATGAACAATCGCCGCCAACTCTAAATCGTGCACAGGGTAATTCTTCTCATGAACATTCAGCTGGCGCGAAGCATAAGCAATAACTCTTCCTTCCTGCATCAACACACACCCCAAACCAACGCATGAAGCGTCGTAATACATTGTATACATCCCTGAACCAGAATGGGGCTGAAAGCTCGCCTCACACTCATCGGACCATCGGAATAGGGAATTCTTCTGTGTCAATCTAGTCAATGGGGCTGCAAAAGAAGAAAACCCCTCCACAAAACGACGGTAATAACCTGCTAGGATCAAGAAGCTCCTGATCTCTGTAGCTGAAGTAGGACGCGGCTAACTCTGAACTGCCTCGATCTTCTGAGGATCAACCTTGATACCCTCTCTGGATACCACATGCCCCAAAAATGCCACGGAATCCAACCAGAACTCACACTTGGAGAACTTAGCATATAGCTTCTGTTCCCGCAAAGTCTGGAGCACAACTCTCAAATGGTGCTCGTGCTCCCCCAGGCTACGTGAGTAAATCAAGATGTCATCAATAAAGACAATGACGAAAGAGTCAATATACGGCCTGGACACCCTGTTCATCAAGTCCATAAATGTTGCTGGGGCACTAGTCAAGCCAAAGGACATCACCAGGAACTCATAATGGCCATATCTCGTACGAAAAGCAGTCTTTGGAACATACGAGGCCCGAATCTTCAGCTGGTGGTACCCCGATCTCTAATCAATCTTAGAAAACACTCGAGCACCCTGCAGTTGGTCAAACAAATCATCGATGCGCGGCAAAGGATACTTGTTCTTAATGGTGACCTTGTTCAACTGGCGGTAATCAATACGCATCCGCATTGACCCATCTTTCTTCTGCACAAATAGGACTGGAGCACCCCACGGCGATACACTCGGTCTGATAAACCCCTTAGATAACAACTCCTCAAGCTGCTCCTTCAACTACTTCGGAGCCATACGGTACGGAGGAATGGAAATAGGCTGAGTGCCTGGAGCTACATCGATACGAAAATTAATATCACGATCCGGAGGCATGCCAGGAAGGTCTGAAGGAAATACATCAATAAACTCTCGAACAACTTGCACTGAATCAATCGTCGGAGACTCGGCGGTGGTGTCCCGCACATAAGCAAGATAGACCAGACAACCCTTCCTGACCATGTGTCGAGCCTTCAAGAATGAAGCAACTCGGCTGACTGCACTAATTGAGGAACCTCTCCACTCCAGCCTAGGCAACTTGGGCATGGCTAAAGTAACTGTCTTGGCATGGCAATTTAGCACGGCATGATAAGGAGATAGCCAATCCATGCCTAGAATAACCTCAAAATCGACCATGTCGAGCAATAGAAGGTTCGCTCTGGTCTCGAACCCACAGAAGGTGATCACACAAGATCGATAGATCCGATCTACCACCACAAAATCGCCCACAAGAGTGGTCATATATACAAGAGAATCCAAGGACTCACGAGGAACATCCAAGAAACAAGCAAATAAGACTGACACATATGAATAAGTGGATCCTTGATCAAATAGCACTGATGCCTCTCTACCACATACTGAAATAGTACCTGTGATCATGACGTCTGAGGCCACTGCATCTGCTCGGGCCGGAACAGCATAGAACCTGGCCGGTGCACCGGAAGACTGACCTCCGCCGGAATGAATAGGAGCTTGCAGAGCTCCCCCTGCCTGGCCTCCACCTCTGGGGAGGCCTCTACTAGTGTGTCCTCCACCTCGGGGTGGACGGGGCACCGGTGCTGAGTATGTAGGCTGATAACCCTGCTGAACAGCCTTTCCCAGAAGCCTGGGACAAGTCCTCCTCATATGGCCTGAATCCCCACACTCATAACATCTCACTGGGGGCATGGCCTGCTGCCCTAAAGAAGAACCCTGGATAACTGGGGGACGGTGAGAACCCTCTGGCATGGCACTGAAGTAAGGACTAGAAGACCCCTGATGACCGGAATACCCTTCGGAGTAACCCTGAATGGCTTGTGGGCGGTAAGAACTCTCTGGCATGGCACTGAAATAAGGCCTCACTGGAGCACCACGGGGAGGTGGTGGACGAGCTGAATATGGAGGCCTGCTAGGCTGTCCCCTGCCAAACTGACCCCTACCTCTGACTGGGGCACCTCTGAAATCTCCCGAAAATCTAGCTCTCTTGTCCTGCTGACCTTGCTCTCTGCCCCTTAATCGATAACCCTCAATCCGATGAGCTATCTCGACCACAAGCTGATAGGGTGTCCCCATCTCCACCTCTCGGGCCATGTTGGCCCTAATATCTGAGTGCAGCCCAGCTAAAAATCTCCACACTATCTCAGCATTAATAGGAAGTATCATAAGGGCATTACGAGACAACTCAGAAAACCTAGCCTCGTAGTCTGTCTGTGACATCTGGCCCAGCTCCAGCTACTCAAACTGATACCGCAACTCTTCCCTCTCAGAGGGTGGAATATACCTGTCCAGGAACAACTGAGTGAACTGCTCCCAAGAGATAGGAGGGGAACCTGCTGGTCTACCAAGGATGTAGGACTGCCACCATCTGCGGGCCCTGCCCTCAAGCTAAAAAGTAAAATCCACTCCATGGGACTCTAGTATCCTCATGTTGTCCAGTCTGTCCCTGCACCTGTCAATGAAATCCTGGGCGTCCTCGCCTCGCTCAGCCCCGAAGATTGGAGGGTGCAATCGAGTCCATCTATCCAATAACTTCTGCGGATTGTCATCCGCAACTGGTCTGAGATCTAGTGCTACTGCTACTGGATGGACCCCACCCACGTGCAGTGTACCCGGGGTATGATGTAATGCTTCTGTCTGACCTGCAGCCTATGCAGTAGGGGTCTTGACTCCCCCTCCCGCCTGAGAAGTTGCCAGATCTGCTGGAAATAAACCAACCTGGGACATAGTGTCCATAAATCTCATCATACGGCCCATGACCTCCTGGAAGCCTGGCCCAGTCATGAAGTCCACTGGAGTAGGATATGCTGGGGGCACCGCATCCTGCTCCTTAATGATAGGATCCTCTGGTGGTTGTGCGACCGGAATAGCTCTGGGACGCCCTCGTCCCCTACCTCGGGCTGGTGGCCTCCCCCGGCATCTGCCACGGCCTCTGACGGCGGGGGTAACGGCATCTCCTGGGTCTGGAACATCGGATGCGCGCGTCCTCACCATCTACGAGAGAATAGAAGAATGAGTTTTAGTACACCATCGACTGTACGATAGAATATGAATAAAGAGAGGTTTCCTAACACCCTATAGCCTCCTGAAGATAAGTACAGACGTCTCCGTACCGATCCGCAAAACTCTACTAGGCCTGCCCGTGACTCGTGAGACCTACGTGAACCTAGGGCTTTGATACCATGTTGTCACGACCCAAATCCGAACTCAGGTCGTGATGGCGCCCAACGCCGGGGTCAGGCAAGCCAACACTTGTGTTACTAACGAGATTACCTTATTTGATAGATTATTCCGAAACTTTGCCAATTTTTTAAGGTTTAACATTGTAAGGTGAAAACGTATAACTTAGCCAATTTAAATCAACACAACCAAAAGGACCGTAGATAACATATATACAGTGCCAAAATATAATATCTACTACGTGCCAAGACCTAGTGTCACAAGCGTACGGGCGGACTAGTGGAATATACAAAATAAGATAAAATAACCATGCTACTGTCTGAAGGAAATGGACAGAGATAGCATAAGACAACTCCCAAGTGCTGCTGAGGATCGCCAAGGGAAAAGCAGCTCACCGTAGTGTCAGGTACAGGGTATGCTCTCAAGATCGCGCTCCGGTCTGATAACCAGATGCACCTGCCTCAGAAACTGTACAATTAAGTACAGAAGTGTAGCATGAGTACATATAAACAAATATGTACCTAGTGAGTATCCCGTCTAATTCGAAGAAGTAGTGACGAGAAGTAGACGTGATACTTACTATGGCCATGAGTAAATAACATGTCAAAATAAGACTAAGCTGGGATAAACAATCCTGGAATCACAAGGACATGAAATATCAAATATAAATTTACATATTACTTACTTCTACCTGTCAAGTCACAATAGTATATAATGAACTACTTTCCCTTTTAACATGAAGCAGTTTATATGATAACAACAAGACTCTTAGTCAAATATACAACACATAGTATGCCGGAGAGCACGACCGAAGCGTCGTGAAAATAAATGTGCAATGCCGAGGGTTGAACGGCTCGAACCATAGATGCATCTATTACTCCGCTCGCGAATCTATCATGCGACGCAGTTTACATAATGATAAGGCTACCCCGCTCACAAATCATACATGTGACGCGGGTGCTCATATACATACACAGAATTATTAGAAATTTAGGCACTTAACAGAGATTATACTTGAATACAAGAACTTAAGTAATGAAATTAAAACATGAGTTCCTAATATCTTCATGCCAATTCAAGAATAATAAGAAACTCAATCATACATTTAGGTATACTTGTAAAGCACATAAAGGCATGCTCGTGGGTCCTAAAATGACCAGACATGACAATAATAGCCGCTACGTACGGACTCTCGCCACTAGGTACGTACATAGACCCCACAGACATTAACACCTAGCATTTAGATCACCTATGGGGACAATTCCGTATTACAAGGTTAGAAAGGAGACTCACCTCATGTCGAACCTACTGCCCGGGTCAAGAATGCGCCCAAAACTCTGAACTCGTCACCCAAGGACTCGAATCTAGTAATATGTTATGTAAATATATCAAACTATACTCAAAAGCATGAAATTTCCCCTTTTTACTTAGTCATTTCATCATTCTTGAAGAAATCCCAAAATTCACCCCCAGGCTCGCACGCTCGGATTCCAAAATTTCACAAAGGAAACACTCACCCATAACCTAAGGATCGTTAATGTATAATTTTTGTAGGATTTCATAGCCAATTCACGGGTAATTCCTTAAATTCTCGAAAACCCTAGGTTACTACCCAACTCCTTGAATTTTCACAAATTAAGTAGTTAATTTAGCTAGTAATTCATGTATTAAACTAACACTAGGGTAGAATTTACTTACCTCTTCAGTAGCTAGGTCGTGGGGCAGTTTTCCCAAGATCTCAAGGTCTCTAATGGTGGAAGAAATGGGGAAAAATGGACATTTCCCATGTTTTAAAAGAACACACTTCCTACATTGGTTCCGCACCTGCGGCTCAAGGACCGCATATGCGGTCTCGCACCTGCGAGCAAAGGCTCGCACCTGCAGAAATGGACAAAAGGGCCTGGCTCGCACCTGCGGTCAGGAGTCCGCACCACCGGCTCCGCACCTGCGGGAAAAGGCCCGCACATGCGAGAGATGGGCAGCGCACCAGGGGGTCGCACCTGCGAGGCTGGCACCGCAGGAGCGGTACCGCACTTGCGGCTGGGCAACCACACCTGCGGTCACACCAGAACAGGTGCACCAGCAAATGCTTCAGCTGGTTTTTAGCCTTGTTTGGTGCCTGAGAGGCACGTGGGCCCACCCGAGCCCCCTTCCAAATATACCATCAAGTCCCAAATCATAATACGGACTCGCTCGAGCCTTCGGAACACACAAAACAACGCTAAAACTCAAAATCACATCTCAAAACCCCTAGAATCAAAACTTAAGAACTTCAAGTTCTTGAATTCTATAACAATGCGCCAAACCGACCTATACTACTCGGAATGACACCAAATTTTGCAGGCAAGTCATAAATGACATAAAGGAACTATTCCCGATCTCGAAATTTTGTTCGGACCGCGAAAACACAAAAACACGTTCCAAACCAATTTTCAAACTTAAGGAAATTCTTATTTTGATATTGGGCGCCGAAACGCTCCTGGGTCATCCAAAGCCCATTCCGAACCTACGCCCAAGTCCGAATCATCATACGAAGCTACTGGAACCGTCAAAACTCGATTCCAAGGTCGTTTACTCAAAATGTTGACCGAGGTCAAACTTGGCCAAAAAGGTCAACCTTAAGGAACTAAATGTTCCTATACTGCTCTAAACACTTCTGAATCCTGAACCACCCGTCCCCGCAAGTCATAAATCACAACAATACATTTTGGGAAGTTTCATTTAGGGGAACGGGTGTCACACCCCAAAACCAAGGGACACGACCGGCGCTCGATCGGGTAGCCCCAGTCAAGCTGACCTGGATTCCCTTTTCCATCCCACGTATTACCCCGTGATTCCAATGTACATTATTCAATTATAATTTAAACACATTCTTACAACCTGGAATTAAATTCTTGATTTCAGTCATTACCCACACGTGGTACAATACGTACAAAATATACATAACATACATGTTTACTTTACGTGGTCTACAAGTTATACTGCCCAAAATACATATGTACATAACCCACATTTCCTGTCTACAGAGCCTCTAAGAGTACAAAGGAGTTATATAATACTTATCGGTAACAAGGCTCCGGCTATACCCTACACAAATACCAAAATGAAAATTCGAAAGAAGACGTGGCATGAACCACACAGGGCCCCGAGAGGAAAGAGGCTTACTAAAACAGCTGATGGGACGTAGAGGAGGCACTACTGTTGGTGGGCTGGAGTACCTGCTATAGAACCACCTACAATCATCACAAGAATGTAGCGCCCTCCGGAAAAAGGGACGTCAATACATTTGAATTGTACTGGTATGCATGAACAAACTTTACTCTAAGTAAACTCAACAATTCACATGCAAGAGACAGAGAGAGATTCACACAATCACTACACAAAGATATAGAAATAAACACAATGGAAGTTCCACAATTCTCACTTTATCACAATCACAATCACAACTACACCCTTATCCCTTCTCAACATTCCACCCTTATTTCTTCTGTTGCGGCGCGCAACCCGATCCCACCTGACAATCACAATCATTTCTTATGTTTCTGTTATGGCGTGCAACCTGATCCCACGGGACAATCACATCTCACCCTTATCACTTCTCATATATCACCCTTATCCCTCCTGTTGCGGCACGCAACCCAATCCAACCAGACAATCATATCTAATATCAACAATGACACTGCATAATTCAATCACAGAAAATTTCAGCAATAGGAATATAGCTTCTTTACAACCCACAATACGTATAAAAAAATTCCTGCCACAATAAACCCTACCAAACAGTGAATCATATAGGATATTGCCACAGCCATTTAATTCAATTATATCACACCACAACTCTTTTTCGTTACTTGTTACACAACCTTTAGCATATACATTCATACTCTTGGATTCTTTAACCTACTAGAATCATTTCACATAGCATGATAGTGTGGTGATCAACTAAAGACAGACAAGGAATACACTTCACGCTTCAACACAATTTGAACAACCATTTGCACATATTCACACCAATACACGTACCGTATGCTCGGACACCACCAAACGATTTTACAAAGATTAAAGTTAGCCATACATACCTGGAGTCGAGTTTACCTTTTTACTTTCTATCACAATTCACCGGATCGTCGGGCACCGTCAATCTATTCAACAATGTGACCTATTTCACTTAGGATTAGGAACCTCGAATTCAATTAAGCATTTCATAAAACACTATGCGATCCCTTAGGTTACTAACCCCCTTTTTGTACATAATTACCCAAGTTTTTTTCCCCCCATTACTAGGTTACGGAGTTACATTCACATGCATGCAATGTTTCATCTTTCATTTTTCAAAACCAACCCATGAGTGCTTTATTCCAATCCAACATCTGAGAAATTGGGAGAATTAGAGTTAAGGCTTACCGTTTAGCGAAGAAGATGACGATTACTCGATAATATCCGGGCTTGATGGATTTTGGAAAATCAATTTGAGTGATGTTGGAACCTTCTCTCTCAAGAACTCTATTTTTCTTCTCTCTATCTTGTTTAGAATCCAGTAAAAATGAAAGGGGGTAGGGGTTAAATGATGCTGGGGTCGGGTATAAAAGTTCTGAAAATTAAATGCCTGTGTCAGGAATGCGATCGCATTCTTGACATGCGCTCCGCAGAGCTGACCGCAGAATGGCCCCAGGTGGGCCAAAATTTTGAAACAATCTGCCTAGGTATGCAACCACTATGCGGTCCACATACTCGTTATGCGATCGCATAACACCCCTCCCCAAAAATCAAAGGCAATAATGTGACAGCTATGCAGTCCGCAGAACCGAAATGCGGTCGCAGATTTGACCGCATAGTTGTCCTTCCGTTGGGAAGTGATCTGCCCGTGTATGCGACCAATATGCGGTCCGCATACACGTTATGCGATCGCATAGTGCGTCACATAACACCCAATTTCTGGAAAATTTAATTCTTTAACTCCCGGGGTACTTTTTGTTCAAATTAGGTCTGTTTTAGGAATTTCCACAGTAAAAACAACTCGGGGACTCGTTCCGGCATTATTTTAAGCAAAAGTTTTTACGGGTATTTAAATTCCCCCCCCCCCCCCCCCTCACAAAACCTTACTCTTATCTACTT
>ML284829.1:199684-258981 GCA_005239495.1 Nicotiana undulata
ATCTTTAAAGATAATTCCGCAATTTTTATTAATGCAAACACCACTACCGCGAGCTCCAAATCATGCGTCGGATAATTCTTCTCGTGATTCTTGAGTTGCCTTGAAGCATACGCTATAACCTTCCCATGTTGCATCAACACACACCCCAAACCAACCCTTGAAGCATCGCAATAAACCACAAATCCCTCTATACCTTCTGGCAAGGTCAATACCGGTGCCGAAGTCAATCTCGACTTCAATTCCTGAAAACTTTTCTCACAAGCGTCGGACCACTGGAACTTCACCGCTTTCTGCGTCAATTTAGTCAATGGGGAGGCGAGGGTAGAGAATCCCTCCATAAACCTCCGATAATACCCAGCTAGACCCAAGAAACTGCGAATCTCTGTCGGGGTCGGTTGTCTAGGCCAATCTTTCACTGTCGCGATCTTCTAGGGATCAACCTGAATCCCTTCTCTGGAAACAACATGACCCAAAAACGCGACTGATTCTAGCCAAAACTCACATTTCGAAAATTTAGCATACAACTGTGATGATGAAGATTCTTCAAGACTGCCCTGAGGTGATTAGCATGATCTTCCCGACTCCTCGAGTAGACAAGGATGTCATCAATAAAAACAATCACAAAGGAGTCTAGAAATGGCTTGAAAACCCGATTCATAAGATCCATGAAAGCTGCTGGAGCATTGGTAAACCCAAATGACATAACCAAAAATTCAAAATGACCATAACGAGTCCTGAAGGCGGTCTTAGAAATATCCTATTCTGTGATCTTTAACTGATGATACCCAGACCATAAATCAATTTTGGAGAAGAACCTCGCACCTTGCAATTGATCAAACAAATCATCTATTCAAGGCAATGGATACTTGTTTTTGATAGTGACTTTGTTGAGCTGTCAATAATCGATACACATCTGAAGCGACCCGTCCTTCTTTTTGACGAAAAGAACCGAGCGCCCCATTGCGACACACTCGGCCAAATGAACTCTTTTTCTAATAAATCCTTCAACTGCTCCTTTAACTCCCTAAACTCTGTTAGCGCCATTGTGTATGGTGGAATAGATATAGGTTGCGTATCTGGCAATACATCAATCCCGAAATCAATCTCCCTATCTGGCGGAATCCCTGGGATCTTGTCCGGAAAAACTTCAAGAAACTCATTCACGACTGGCACGGACTCGGGGGCCGACACTTTTGAAGCGGTGTCCGCGACCCGGACCAAATGATAGATACATCCCTTCTTAATCATCTTCAAAGACTTAAGGTAGGAAATAAACCTACCCTTCGGCACCACACCATTCCCCTTCCACTCAATAACCGGCTCATTAGGAAACTCGAGTCTCATGACTCTCGTTCGGCAGTCGAGTTTAGCAAAGCACGAATAAAGCCAGTCCATTCCCATAATAATATCAAAATCTACCATCCCAAGCTCAATAAGATCGGCCGTGTAACGCGACCACATACCGTGACAGCATAATTCTTATAGACTCGCACTGCTGTAACACAATCATCAACCGGAGTCGATACAGAGAACGTCTCATGAAGCTGTTCGGGTTCTATCCCAAAACTTGAAGCAATAAACGGGGTAACATAAGACAAGGAGGACCCCGAATCAATAAGAGCATAACAATCAAGTTCTTGAACATTCAGAATACCTGTAACAACATCTGGAGAAGCCTCTGCATTCTGGAGACCAATCAAAGCATTGAATCGGCTGGGTCCACCTCTACCACGAGCTCCAACCCTAAATGCACCACGTCCTGTTGGAGCTGGAGGACGCAATGAAGATGTGGTGGCTGAAGAACCGGATGACTGGGTAAATCCCGTGCCTATGCCCTGGCTGGGCGCACGGCAATCCCGCTGAAGATGACCCCTCACCCCATACTTGTAGCATATCGGGCGATCCATATAACAAGCCTCAGTATGGAACCCTCCGCACTTAGGGCACAGAGCCCTCCCCTGCTGCTGGAACCTTCCCCCGGGACGACCTGACTGATGGGATCTCCTCCTGTCAGATCCTGGTCTCCAATGACTATTCGGCTGATAACGATGCACGGATAGCGGTGCACTGGCTAAGGACTGCGCATAAGACTGGGATGGAACTGATGGCCCCCTCCCATGAACTGGTCTCCCCCCTGCAACTGCGCTCCCTGAGTGACCCACTGACCGGGCTCTGCTGCTACTCTCCATGTCTACCCGTATCTTTAACTTTCTAGCTTCCGTGGCCTGGGCGAACCTTACGATCTTTCCATAATTCATATCCGAGTGTAAAGCCGCTGTAGCAGCCTAATTCGTCGAACTCGAGCATCCATGGTCGACACTAATTGAGGAGCATACTTGGACAACCTTATAAACTCCATGTGGTACTCCTAAACACTAATACTGCCCTGCTTGAGGACCTCAAACTCAGTAGCACGGGCTGCCACAGTCTCGACAAGCAAAAAGTGATCCATGAACGCATCCACGAACTCGTCCCATCTAGCCGGAAGACTTCCCTCCCCTCGGGAACCCTCCCACATTTCAAACCAGGAATATGCTACTCCTCTCAGCCTGTACGAAGCTAACTCGACCCCCTCTGTCTCTGTAGCCTTCATCATCCGAAGGGTCTTGTACATCTCATCAAAATCCTGTGGATCGGCCTCTGGATCCGTACCAGAGAACTCTGGAGGGGCCAACCGCAGAAACTGGTTGACTCTAGAGCCGGTGGAATCTCCCTGTCCGCTGGAGGACGCAGGGGTAGCATGAGATCTTTGGGCCTGAGCGGCGACCAACTGAGTCAAACATATGAATAGCTCCTCTGAGGTCCCCCTCAGACGTACCGAGACCGGAAGCTAGAACTGTAGAGGGATCAGGAATATCAGCAGGAGGGATTGCATCACCCTCCGCCGCCACAGGAACAGGAATGCTTTGATCCGGAATAGAAGGGTCAGGTAGATTGAAGGTTTGGGAGTCACTCTCACCCGCACTACCAGGTACATGATTCACAGCTACACTTGGGGTGGCATTGGCCTCAAGGCCGAGTCGAGCTCTCTTCTTTGGTGCCACTACTGAAAATTTCGGAACAAAGCACGAATTAGGCAAGGATATTTTCACTTTCCGGTTCACCGCACGATATAGAATAACAATAAGAGGGTAATTTCCTAAATTTCCATGTACCCCCTAATTATAGATGTGGTCGACAACACACCGATTAGAAGGGCTCTACTAGACACGGCTCCAAGACATCCTATGACTCTTTTAAAAACCTTAGGCTCTGATACCATGTTTGTCACGCCCCAAAATTGAGGGACACGATCGTCGCTCGACCGGGTAGCCCCTGTCAAGAGGACCTGGATTCCCTTTTCCATCCCACGTATTACCCCGTGATTCCAATGTACATTATTCAATTATAATTTAAACACATTCTTACAACCAGGAATTAAATTCTAGATTTCCGTCATTACCCACATGTGGTACAATACTTACAAAATATACATAACATACATGTTTACTTTACGTGGTTTACAAGTTATATTGCCCAAAATACATATGTAACCCACATTTCCTGTTGCGGAGCTTCTAAGAGTACAAAGGAGTTATATAATACTTGCCGGTAACAAGGCTCCGGCTATACCCTACACAAATACCAAAATGAAAATCTGGAAGAAGAGGTGGCATGAACCACACAGGGCCCCGAGAGGAAAGGGGCTCACCAAAACAGCTGATGGGACGTAGAGGAGTCACTACTGTTGGTGGGCTGGAGTACCTGCTATAGAACCACCTACAATCATCACAAGAATGTAGCGCCCCCGGCAAAAGGGATGTCAGTACATTTGAATTGTACTGGTATGCATGAACAAACTTTACTCTATGTAAACTCAACAATGCACATGCAAGAGACAGATAGAGAGTCACACAATCACTGCACAAAGATATAGAAAGAAACACAATGGAAGTTCCACAATTCTCACTTCATCACAATCACAATCACAATTCCACCCTTATCCCTTCTCAACATTCCACCCTTATTTCTTCTGTTGCGGCGCGCAACCCGATCCCACCTGACAATCACAATCATTTCTTATGTTTCTGTTGCGTTGTGCAACCCGATCCCACCGGACAATCACATATCACCCTTATCACTTCTCACATATCACCCTTATCCCTCCTGTTGCGGCGCGCAACCCGATCCCACCAGACAATCATATCTCATATCAACAATGACAGATCGCAATTCAATCACTGAAAATTTCAGCAATAGGAATATAGCTTCTTTACAACCCACAATACGTATAAAAATAATTGTGCCACAATAAACCTTACCTAACAGTGAATCATATACGATATTGCCACAGCCGTTTAGTTCAATTATATCACACCACAACTCCTTTTCGTTACTTTTTACACAGCCTTTAGCATATACATTCATACTCTTGGATTCATTAACCTACTAGCATCATTTCACATAGCATGGTAGTGTGGTGATCAACTAAAGACAGACAAGGAATACACTTCACGCTTCAACACAATTTGAACAACCATTTGCACATATTCACACCAATACACGTACCCTATGCTCGGACACCACCAAGCAATTTTACAAAGATTAAAGTTAGCCATACATACCTGGAGTCGAGTTTCCCTTTTTAATTTCTATCACAATTCACCGGATCGTCGGGCACCGTCAATCTATTCCACAATGTGACCTATTTCACTTAGGATTAGGAACCTCGAATTCAATTAAGGATTTCGTCAAACACTATGCGATCCCTTAGGTTACTAACCCCCTTTTTGTACATAATTACCCAAGTTCGTTTCCCCCATTACTAGGTTACGGAGTTACATTCACATGCATGGAAGGTTTCATCTTTCATTTTTCAAAACCAACCCATGAGTGCTTTATTCCCATCCAAAATCTGAGAAATTGGGAGAATTAGAGTGAAGGCTTACCTTTTGGCGAAGAAGATGACTGATTATTCGATAATATTCGGGCTTGAGTGATTTTGGAAAATCAATTTGAGTGATGTTGGAACCTTCTCTCTCAAGAACTCTCTTTTTCTTCTCTCTATCTTGTTTAGAATCCAATTAAAATGAAAGGGGGTAGGGGTTAAATGAAGCTGGGGTCGGGTATAAAAGTTTGGAAAATTAAAAGCCCGTGTCAAATATGCGGTCAGGAATGCAATCGCATTCCTGACATGCGGTCCGCAGAGCTGACCGTAGAATGGCCCCAGGTGGGCCAAAAATTTGAAAGAATCTGCCCAGGTATGCGACCATTATGCGGTCTGCATACACGTTATGCGATCGCAGAGTGCGTCGCATAACACCCCTCCCCAATAATCAAAGACAATAATGTGACAGCTATGCGATCCGCAGAACCGAAATGCGGTCGCAGATTGGACCGCATAGTTGTCCTTCAGTTGGGCAGTGATCTGTCCGTGTATGCGGCCACTATGCGGTGTGCATACACGTTATGCGATCGCATAGTGCGTCGCATAACACCCAATTTCTGGAAAATTTAATTATTTAACTCCCGGGGTACTTTTTGTTCAAATTAGGTCTGTTTTAGGAATTTCCACAGTAAAAACAACTCGGGGATTCGTTTGGGCATTATTTTAAGCAAGAAATTTTATGGGTCTTTACAACGGGGTCCGATAATGCAAAATAACCGGTCAGATCGTTACATTAAACTCAAGAAGGAGTGCTTTTGAACAAGGACAGAAATCAAGCAAAAAGGCTCAAAGTGTGGACCACAAAATTTTACCTGCGGCCGCAGAACATGAAGAAGATTTGACAGTGCTGCAATGTAAAGTAAGGACCACACAATAGTTGCACGACCGCATAAGTGAAGGTTTAGAGAGTTGGAAATGCAAGACCATCAAGATCTACGGACCGCACTATAATTTTGCGGCCGCATAAATCAAATAAGTGGCCGCACCTAGAATTGTGCTGTTCGCAGAACACAAGAGATGCAGTCACCGTTCAGAATTGTGCGGTCGCAAAAACAACTCCCGTCAAGATTTGAAGCAAAGTGCGGATCGTACATAAAATTGTGCGGCCGCAGAACCTTCGAAACAACAATTTTGTCTTAAAATTTCAATTGTGTATAAATAGATTTTTTGACGATGTCACGACCCAAAATCCATGAGGTCGTGATGGCGTCGAACACCACTGTCGGGCAAGCCAATCATTAATTAATAGAAGTGAAATTTCCTGTTTTAGCACTTTCGAAATCATTACTTTTCATTTTTATACATAACATCTATATGGAAATCCATTTCGTAGGAAAAGCAACAGTTCATTTATGTAAAAACACAACCCAAATACATATATCCAAGATTCCGGTGTCACAAATGCATGAGCAGATTCTAAGAGTTTATACAATTACTACAAAGCTCGTCCAAAATACAGATTGGACAAGTAATTTAGAAATATAATACAGTACATGGAGGGTGGCTCTGTCGGTTGCGGGTCGTCTCTGACTAATGCAGCTCGCCTAAGTCTCCAAGTCAGCCCTATTGTTATGATAGTACCTGTGCAACAAAAATGCACAGTAAGTGTAGTATGAGTACGAAAACAACGTGTACTCGGTAAGTATCCCGCCTAACCTCAGAGAGGTAGTGACGAGTGGTCGACTTGACACTTGCTATAAGTCAGTCTAGTATAATTTCAGTGAGACACTAAGCATGGATATCATAGACATATTTAATAATGACCAGGGAATAAGAAATATCAATTTGAATCATATTTAGCACCTTAAACTTTCGTCATTTCAGTTTGGCAATTAAATAATAATCAGGAGTAAGAAGCATAGACTTACTTCACATTCTTACATATCAATTCTTATTCTTTTTGACTGGCAAGTTCATAACTCTTTATACTAATAAACAAGTATAAATCATAGAAAGTATGTAGCATTTATCATATGCAAACAACTGCTGAGGGTCGAACGGTGCGGACCAACAATAATAAACTGTGCATTGCCTAGGGTCGAACGACTCGAACCATAGATGCATCTATTCACCCCGCTCGCGAATCGATCATGCGACGCGGTTATACATATAAATAAATACGGCTAGCCTACTCACGAATCATACTTGCGACTCAGGTGCTCATATGTACACGTATTCGCACAATAGATTCACATTTCATTAGGAAGACAACTTCTCAAATTCAAGTGATAAAATTCTCTTTAGGTGAACATGAAGATATAGTTTAAAACATTTCTGGAAAATCTTTTGCCCAAGTTTTAATAAGGTTTTAAAAACATCACTGGTTCCTCAGGAATACAATCATACAAGGAAGATTCCATTTTTCTTTTAAAATGATTGAGGAAAGTAAGTTCAAGTTCTTTCAAATATTCAATTCCTAACTTGGTAATATCACCAGACAAATATCATTTATAGGATCACAAGTATAACAATTAAGGCATGCTAGTGGGTCCTAGACTACCCGGACATGGTATAACTGTAGCTACGCACGGACTCCCGTCACCTCGTGCGTACGCCCCCCCGCAAGTAATTTCATATTTATATTTAGTTCACCTAGGGGGACAATTCCCCCTCACAAAGTTAGAAAGGAGACTTACCACACTCCGAAATTCCATAACCGGCCTCCAAGCCCTTCCGACGACTCGAATCGTTGCAAAATGCTCCGGAACTAGCCAAATAACGGCAAACTAATGAGAATATACTCAAATACTTGTTAACAATTCAAATTATACAAATTCCCAACTCCTCTTAGTGAATTGACCAAAATGCCTTTGGGCCCACGTGCCCGGATTCTGAAATTTCTCGAAGATATACTCTACCCATAACTTCACTAGTCCAATTATACAATTTACTCAAATATTCATGCTCAACTCGTGGCTAAAATCCACTTTTACCAAATTCTAGGTTTTCTCCAAAACCCCATATTTTCCCAAAATTCATGTTCAATCCATGTAATAATCTTGTATTTAACTTAGAAACATGAAGGAGTTACTTACCTTGTGATTCATGACGAAAATCCTCTCTTGAAGCTCCTCCAAAATCACCCAAACCAAAGAAGAAATGAAGAAATGACCAACCATTCCTGGTTTTTAAAATAATATGCCCAGGTCGTTTTGCGCACCTACGGTCTTCTGCTCGCACCTACGCTTCCACAGGTGCACTCAATCTCCCGCACCTGCGGCTTCCTCGACTCCAGCAAAATTTTGCATCTGCGATCCAAACGCTGCACCTGCGCCTTAGCAGGTGCGGAAATTCCCTCGCACCTGCGGTTCCAGCCTAGCCCAGCCACCTTCTCTCATGCGGCACCAAGGCCGCTCCTGCGGCTCCGCACCTGCGGCCAAAGCCTCGCAAGTGCGGTAAAACAAGATGACAGCAGTTTCAACCCTTTCCTAACTTCAACTTTGATCCGTTAACCACCCAGAATCAACCCGAGACCCCCGGGACCCCGTCCAATCACACCAACATGTCCCAAAACATAACACAGACTTGCTCGAGCCCTCAAATCACATCAAACAATGCCGAAATCACGAATCGCACTCAAATCCAAATCTTTAAGACTTAAAATTTTGACTTCCACATCCGATGCCGAAACCTGTCAAATCACATCCGATTGACCCCAAATTTTGCACACAAGTTGTATTCAATATTACGGACCTTCTCCAACTTCCGGAATTGCATTCTAACCCCGATATCAAATTTTCCACTTCCGGTCGGATTCTTCAAAAACCTTCAATTTTCTATCTTTAGCCAAATGGCTTCAAAATGACCTTCGGACATCTGAATTCACTTACGATCACGCTCCCAACTCCATAATTACCATATGGAGCTATTCCCAGACTCGGAATCCCAAACAGACGTCAATATCTTTGAAATGCTCTCCAAGCCAAACTTAGGAATTCCTTCAAAGATGCTAACTTCCACATTATACCCCGAAACGCTCTCGGGATATCCAAGCCCCGATCCGGAGATACACCCAAGTTGAAAATCATCATACGAACCTGCTGGAACCTTCAGATCCTGATTCCGAGGTCGTTTACTCCAAATTCCAGTCTGAGTCGATTCTTCCAACTTAAGGATTCAAAAAAATGAATATTCTCCTTTCAATTCAACTCCGATCTTCCTGAATTTCAATTCCGACCATACGCACAAGTCAATATACTTGAAATGAAGTTTTTCATGACTTCCAATTGCTGAACGACGTGCTATAGCTCGAAATGACCGGTCGGGTCGTTACAGACAAAATTAGGTTATGTTTTGAATACCAGAAAGTTTGTAACCGTTTTTCTTTCCTCTTTGAGGCAAAGTTTGTTTATATTGTTGGTTTTACTTTGGATTTTCATCTATTTATCATTCAATATGAGTTTAATAATATTTTCTTCTTTATTTTCTTCATCACCCACTATGAGTAGCTAAATGTTTAACTAGGGTTGTGACCGAACCCTAGTGTGAGAACCTAATGGGTGTTTGATAGGGCTTGTTTATGGTTGGGTGTGTAATATTTAGCCTAGTTCTTGCTATAATTTTTGAATTAATGGTTGCAAACATTGATTCAAGCTTATTTGAATTAGTCTCTACTTGAGAAAGGGAGACTTAGTGTCGGAAAACTTGGATAAAAAGAATTTGGGATGAAATCAAGAGATCAATAGTCCCAATTGAAGGGTTGAACCTAGAGATAGTAAAATCCGACTTGAGAAATTTATCAACTGGTTTGTACAATACCCATTTGGACTTGAGAAAGCCAAATTGGGCAAAACCACTCTCTTACCGAGAGGTATTGTGTGGGTAATTGCATGTTGATTTCTATAATACACCCCAACAAATGAAACTGGCTCTAAAGCCCACAATTCATTAGGCTAACACCTAGGTTGAAGTCACATCCCTACACCCTTTACATATTTGAAAAACAACAACAAAAACATTACTCTCTAGTTTCATATTTTACATTTGCAAACCGTAGCATAATTTAGAAGTAGAATCAAAACAAAGTTCGTGGAAGTGAAACTTAGACACTTTACGCGCTTAGTCCAAATACATACCACTAATCCCATCTACGTTACCTGTGGATTCGATCTCAACTCCTAGTTGGGTAATTATTATTGCAATCGGCCGCTTCAAAACCCCAATTTGAGGTGTGACTTGGGCGAGATCAACTTTTGGCGCCATTGCCGGGGAGCTAAAACGGATTAAGCTATATATTTGGTTTTATGTGTGACTTGTCTTCCTTTCCTTCCGTGTTATTAATCTTTTTGATGAAACAATTATAGGTACAAAAATGGCTCTCAACAACAGTGACCCTTTTGGAAACATGCCATTGAGGGATGATGTGGCAGATGACCAAGTTGAAGAGGTTCCTCTTGAACCTCAAGCAAAAAGACGAGGCTGCCCGCCTCATGAAAAACATTCCCGTTCCTCATCCACCTCCACCAAGAGCGGCTCCACATCGGGTGTTTCCAAATGAAGGATATGCAAGTGCCATAGTCCCGCCCTGAATTATAGCGGAAAACTTCCAAATCACTAATGTTATACTCACATTGCTAGAGCAACGGGGATTATTCACCGGGGCTCCTAGTCAAAATGCATACAAACACTTGAAGGGGTTTGTGGACACTTACTGGGGGAGTAAGCAGACCAACGTCTCCGAGGATTCTCTAAGGTTTAGGCTATTTCCCTTCTCTCTAAAGGGGAAAGCCTTGGATTGGTTAGATAGATTGCCAAACCATTCAATCCGTCCATGGGATGAATTAATTCATTGCCAAGTTCTTTTCTCACGGGCATATGGCTACTCCAAGAGACGAGATTCTAGCTTTCAAACAAGAACCCAATGAGCCTTTGCATGAGATATGAGAGAGTTACCGTACTATGGTGAAAGAGTGCCCAAACAATAATATGATGGAGGCTATGATTCAACAAACTTTCTATAGGGGGATCAATACTACCAATCAATGCGTGGTCAACCAACTTGCCGGTGGAAATTTCATGACAACGCCATACACCGAAGCTTGTGAGATCTTAGATGAAATTGCGGATACTTCATAGGCATGGCAAAGTAGAGAAAATATTCCTCAAGGTGACCCAAATGCGATTCATCTACATAACGAATTGCATGGGAAACCAACCTGGATCCACTTTCCTCCAAGAGCCATACCGATTGAGAAGGAGATAAAGTTGAAAACAACCGAGATCGGATCTCTCACGGAAATTGTGAGGCCCCAAGCGGTGAATTGCTGAGTTGACCACTGATGTTCGGCCAAAAATACATATATTTAACCATTGTTGCCTCATATTCTAGTACTTTTAATCGTCATTTGAGTATTAGTTATATTATTTTGTGCTTAATATTTTATTATAACCGTATAGGAATAAAGCGGTGTGAAGATAAAGAGATTTGGAGCAAAATTGGATAAAACACGAAAGAAAAAGAAAGAAAATTAAAATAATAAAAAGGGGGACACCCTTTGGGTTTTGTCCCCCCCCCCCCCCCTAAGTGGAGACAACAAAAGATATATAAAACAATTTCATTCAAAATGCAATTGATGAAGTAACGCCTAAGCAAAATTGCAAACGTGAAATGGATATTGTGTCCAGCGCCAAGACCTGCGTTGGGTGTTGGCGTGGACGCTGTGTTGCGGGAGTTTTCATATTTCGTTCGGTACAAGGTTATTTTGGTCCTACACGACTTCAACTCATATAAAAAGAGTACTAAACCTAATTTGGAGGAGAGCTAACATATATTTGAGGGGAATTGACGTGGAGGAACACACACCACGCTTGGAGGAGGATTTCAACTAGTTTTTCTTCATCTTCTCTTCTTTTAATCTCATAGTTTATTAGTTCTAGAGTTTTGGGTGCTACATGAATGTTGTACTTTGAAGCTTAAACTGTTCTTATTATTTTATCATATTGGTTTATTTATGCAATCTTGCGCTTAATTATTTGATTGCTTGATCACCAATTGAATACTATTTACGAATCTAGGATTGAACTCGGGAGAGGAAATTCTAGATTGCATATAAGATCGATTAGAGCTAGATCTTAACTCTTAGGGGGAGTGAATTTGCGGTTAGGATAGGAATATACCTAATAGCCTTGCTTGGTTATTATACGGGAATTATTAATGCGTTCTTGTTAATCCTAATTCCATATGAATATACGCGTTAGGTTAGCTTGAATAGGCGAGTTGTACTTCGGGAGAAGGCTACGAGTAATATTGACCCTGTCAACTAATAAATCGGATAAATTAATTAGACGATTTAAGTTGAAGACTCAACGAGATTGTTAGCTAACCCATATCTCTAGAATATTCTCTCCCATTAAATTCATCTTTAAGCTTGTCGTTGTTTTCTTTAATTTCTTAGTTTGATACTCTAGATTAGTTCGAGTTAAATATTCATACTTTAGAAATTTCTTGAATAGATTAATTATTTGGTTTAATATAGTTTATAGTTAATCACAAGTCCCTATGGGTACGATATCTGGACTTACAATCCTATATTACTTGTCGACCACGTATACTTGCATGTGCGTTTGGGAGCAAAAACCACCACAATGAATCAATTAGCCAAAGCCCAACTTCAACAATATCAAGGTCCTACTAGATTAGATTTTTACTTTTGTTTATTCAAGTTTTAAATTTTTTATCTTAGTTTAATATTTACTATCTTTGTTGATATGGAATCTTGGAATGAGAATTGGTCAAATATTGGTTATTCTTATTATGGTGATCCTTGTCCATATTGTGGAGGACTACACATGTAAAAAAATTGTGCATTTCAATCTGATGTGTGAAATTTTTGTAATGTGTGTAGTGGTCAAGGTGGCCATTGGGATTGTTGTCATAATTCTTATTATCCTTCTCAGACTTCTTATTGTGATGTTTCTAATAATGTTTATGAGTTTGATAGGAGCAAGGAAGTGGAGGATATGGAAAGCGTGGATCATATTATGGACATGATAAGGCAAATAGCCGAGCAACAAGATAAAAATCAAAAGGCTATGCAAAGGATTAGTGCATCACTCATGAGAATGAAGGCTGAGGCAGAGGAAGTGGCTGAAGAGAGAAAGTTCCCACAAGAAGATTATTTTGAAGAAGCAAATATTGTGAGCCAATCTTGGCTAGAGGAATAATATCAACTGATAAAATCTCATGAGTTTCTCCATGATGGTCTTTCAAATATGAAAGAACAACTGATAGAAGGAAGAACTGAGCTTAGGCAAGAGATGGACCAATTTGGCTCAGATATCAATAACCTGCAGGCTCAAATGAATAAAAAGGTTGAGGCATCTGATGCCCTACAACCAATATTTGTAGATACTGGCCAGGTTGTAGAGCATAAAGATGAATTACAACTATTCGACCAAAATATTATTAATGATGTCAAGGTTGATGAAGAGTGCAAAATTGAGGATGTCAAAAATAATGCAATTCTGGAGTTTGAGCATATCAGACCTCATTCTAAACACTTTTCAACATTGTGTTTGTTTGGTGACATGAGAATTGATCCATTCGAGCATATAGAGGAGTCAATAGATGAGGAACAAAGTGGTTTTATTTTGAAATTTGCCATACCAAGGTGACAAAACGACATTCCTCACTGAAGGGCCAAGAAGTGCAAGATGCGATACCTTTTGCTTGGTTCCTTTATTTTTACACCACCACCCCATGAACGTGACAGAAAAATTGATGCAAAATTGGGGACGCAATTCATATCCTCAAAGTGGAAGGAAAAGTGATGAAGCGATAGTGTCGTGCCACGACTATAAATAAGGCGCTTGTTGGGAGGCAACCTAATTCTAATTTTTTCTTTTTATTTTTGTTTATTTTCTTTTTTATTGTGTTATTATTTTTTATTTTTTGTATTGTTGGTTTTGTATTTTGTAGGAGTAGGATCATAGAGTCAAAGCCAACATGCATGTGCAAAAGCGAGTAGGTGGTTAATACTAAGTGTGAGGTACCTGCATGAAGAATCATACTTGGGAGAAGTCTGAGCATCCCGTGAGCTGCTAATTTTTCGGTCTTTGGCCTACCAAGGAGTCTCTTTTACCTTCTTGTTATTTATAGTGTGCATTGAGGATATTGCACAATTTTAAGTGTGGGGTGAGGAGATTGTCTGGGTAATTTTTCAGTGCTATCCTAGTTAGTTGTAGTACTTTTTCTTAATGTAATAACTTTTGTTAAAAAAAAATAATTTTTTTTTAAATTTTGGAATTTTCCTGACGATAGATCTCTTAGACAGTGTATTTGTGATACGGACTCGCTCGAACTCTCGGAACCTGAAAAACAACAACGAAACTCAGAATTCAACCCCAAACCAAATTGAATCAAAACTTAAGAACTTGAAATTCTGGAATTCACTTCAATGCACTGCACCGGTCTATACTACTCAGAATGATTTCAAATTTTGTAGACAAATCATAAATTACATAACAGAACTATTCCCTATCTCGGAATCTCATTCAGACCTCGATAACATAAAATCACATTTCAAGCCAAATTTCAAATTCATAGAAATAGTTTTGAAATGATTATTTAGTATTTCAAAATACAAAAGACTAATTTCTGGTAAAAAATAGTACAAAATTATATGCATGAGATATAATTGCAAAGTTATTGCAATTATAGCAAAAAGGTGCCAATTTTGCTATTTATAGGACAATTTGGTAAAAATAGAACCAATAAATAATAAATTAAATCAAGAAATATCTTTGAAATCATTTGTGATGCCATTTTGAAATTATTTATTGGGAAATAAAGACTGGATAAATTAATAAAAATTATGGAAAAATACCAATTGGTGTTAATGCATGATTTTGAAGGTATATATGCAATTTTAAAATATTTTGGGGAAAATTTGGGTATCAACACTAGAATTAAAAATCTTTTTGAAGGTCTTGGTCATTTTATCACATTTTGAGTTATGGAACACGGATTTGGGCAATTTTGGTGACGATTTTCACCACATGGATTGGGGAAAGTGTTTTTTACTCGGTTCTGATTATATTCCGTGATTCTATCTTCGATTTTGGCCTTTGATTGATGATTTCAAAAGAAAAATTAGAGGTTTTGTTTAAACTTTTCTAAATTGTATATTTGAGATTTAAACATCGATTTGGAGTCGGATTTGAACAATATTAGTATGGTTGGACTCGTATTCAAATGAGTTATAGGAATTTGTATGTTTTGTCGGGTGCGGGCCCGGGCCCGGGGTTGACTTTTTGGTTGAATTTGAATATTTGATTAATGATTCGATCTTTATCGTTTGGGTTTATTCCCTTTGGCATTAATTGATATTTTGAGTTTCGTTTTGCTAGTTTTGATCCGTTTGGAGGATGTTTCGCACGGGATGACATTTCTAGAAGTATTGTTTGCCTTTCTCGGTATTAGATTTGGCTTGTTTGAGGTATGTAACATATCTAAACTTAGATTTGAGGGTATTTAACCATGGGAACTATGTTGTATGAGAGGTATTGGGTGACGAACACGTTAGGTGATGGGCGTGTGTGTGCGCACCAGATTGTTCATGATTAGAGGTGGCTTTTAGTCTATTATGGGATTATTTTGCTATCATGCCTTGTTATATCTGTGATTCTAGACCTGTATGATCATTTAGTTCTGATTCATGTTAGAAATCATGTCTAGGCTATGTGCTACCTATTTGAGACTTGATAGGGCTATTCTTACTATTTCTGAGCTATTTGCATTAATTACGCATACTCTCAGTCATGATGTTGTATCCGTGTAAGATATATTTGTCTCAATAATTTCTTATTTTATTCCTTACATGTTGTTGATATCTCATATGTGTAACACTGTTGAACGGAGTATTGTGAGAAGTGTTTATTTGAGACTTGAACGGTTAATGACTGAGTTTGGACCATAGAGCCGATTTGGTATTAATTTTGAGGTAACGCGTATGACAGACTCATATTGGTGATCTCGCGCTAGTCACACCTCAAATTGGGGTTGTAAAGCGGCCAATCGCAATAATAATTACCCAACTAGGAGTCATGATCGAATCCACAGGGAGCGTAGATGGGATTAGTTATTTATATTTGGACTAAGCGCGTAAAGTGTCTAAGTTGCACTTTCACAAATTTTATTTTGATTCTACTTCTAAATTATGCAACGGATTGCAAATGTAAAATGTGAAACTAGAGAATTATGTTTTTTTGTTGTTTTTCAAATATGTAAAAGGTCTAGGGCTATGAATTCCACCTAGGTGTTTTCTTAACGGGTTGTGGGCTTTATAGCGAGTTTCGTTGGTCGGGGTGTATTATAGCAATCAACACAGAATTACCTACTCAATACCTCTCGGCAAGAGAGTGGTTTTGCCCAATTTGGCTTTCTCAAATCCAAATGGGTATTGTACAAACTAGTTAATAAATTGCTCAAGTCAGGCTTTACTATCTCTAGGTTCAACCCTTTTAATTGGGACTATCAATCTCTTGATTTCATCCCAAATTCTTGTTAGCCAAGTTTTCCTAGACTAAGTTTCTCTTTCTCAAGTAGAGACTAAGTCAAATAGGCTTGAATTAATGTTTGCAACCATCAATTCTACAATTATAGCAAGAACTAGGCTAAATATTACACACCCGATCATAAACAAGCCCTAAATCAAACACCCATTAGGTTCCCACACTAGGGTTGAGTCACAACCCTAACTAGAAATTTAGCTACTCATAGTGGGTCATGAAGAAAATAAAGATGAAAAGATGATTAAACTTATATTGAATCATAAATAGACGAAAATTCCAAAATAAAATCAACAATATAAACTAAAGTTGCCTAAAAGAGTAAAGAAAAATGGCTACAAACTTTCTGGTATTCAAACTTAACCTAATTTCGTTAAAAAAAAAGACTATTTATACACAGTTGAAAGTTTCGGAAAACATTGCCCTTTCAAAGGTTCTACGGCCGCACAATTCTGTGTGTGGTCTGCACTTTGCTTTAGCTCTTGACAGGAGTTGGTTATGAGGCCGCACAATTCTGAACTACGGCCGCATCTCGTGAGTTCTACGGACTGCACAATTTTGGGTGCGGCCGCACATTTGATTTTTGCGGCCGCACAATTATAGTGCAGTCCACAGATATTGATGTTCATGAATTTCCAACTCTCTAAACCTTGACTTTTGTGGCCGCACAATTATTGTGCAGTCCGCACTTTACATTGCAGCACTGTCAAATCTTCTTCATGTTCTGCGGCCGCAGATAAAATTCTGCGGTCCCGCCCTTTGAGCCTTTTTGCTTGATTATGTCCTTGTTCAAAAGAACTCCTTCTTGAGTTGAATGTCATCATAATAGCTCATTTTCCAATACTCCTTCAAGTAAGCATATTTCATTAGTTTACGAGAATACCTTTAAACATTTTTGAACTAAAACGAAAGTCAAAGGACGCAAAGAAGTAGTCAAAATCCCCACGTATCAACTCCCCCAAACATAAGCTTTTGCTTGTCCTCAAGAAGATAAGGAAATTCCCACCTCCACAAGAAAAGATCTATTCCAGCTAATCTACGGCTAATCAAACACACATCAATAAGGCCAACAGTTACCCACACACTCATGAATTATCAACAAGGCAATGTTTTGAAGTTTTAAGCACAAATAGCTCTAATGTGACACTTTATCATCAAGAATTGACTTTACTCATCAAGGAAGTTCGCTCTTCATGTAGGTCACTGTGGATCCCAAACTCCTCCTCCTCTACTCTCCGTTAGCTTATCTCACTTAAGAATGAAACACTCAATTCAATGATTTGTGAAAAGTTCGCTCATCTCTCCCTAAAGAATGTCACAAGTACGCCTCTAAGCACCATATGCTTGCCCCTCTTGTAAATCACCACTAATGTAAGATCACTCGTCTTGAAATCACGTAGGGTTCTTTCGGGATGTAATGAAGGCATTTGGACTAAGGTAAGACATGTTAGAATACAACGGGTTCATCTTTCCTTAAGAACTCCATTTTCTCTTTTTGGCTCATGCTTTGCCGACTTTTTGAGGCATTTTCTTTTTCCTTAGGGGAACTAGAGAGACTTGACATCACTCTTTCTTGGTCATGATATTCATTTTCTCCTTCTTTGTTTTCTCCATGCTTTGCACTTTTGCTTTTCTTTGAATCCCTTCAACTCTTCAGTTTATTCACTTTCTTTTTGTATTTTTCTTTTGTTCTTTCTTTCTTTTTCTTTGCCTTTTCTTTTCTTCATATGTTTTCTATTTTTCTACCTTGATACCACTTTCAAACTCCTCGTCTCTCCCCCAAACTTATTTTTTCACCAATTTCTTCTTATGAGTGTTAAGGAAAGCTCGTGTGACAAGAGAGGGTCACTATAAAACGAGTAAAGGCTTGTAACATGGTTATCAAATGAGAAAGGCTTTAGGACAAAAAGGGGTTGACTAGAGATAACTTCATTGGTGGTCCATGGAAAATTTCAAAATGGGTCAAGGAGAGCCTACAATAGCTTCTCAAGCCAAGCAAAACTTAGAATTTCACCTAGAAACACATTCAGGGCAAGATTTAGACCATTCACACGTGTACTTGGACTTGCAACAAAACATCTAACCTCTCACACAACTGGATTGTTAAAGAGGATAAAGTCGAGGGCCCACAACAACCGTATTCAAGATTGAAAATCACTAATGGTTCAACTAAACCACTCGATGATTGCCTAAGTCAATACAAGAGTCACAAGGTCACTAGCTAGAGCCATTTTTTCCAAGAACTTGTTTGAACCATAAGCGTGTAGTTAAGCGTGTTGGTACCAAGTGAAGCATGCTTGACTGTTTTATTCATTATTACTATTGTTTTTACCTAAACATAAAAAATGGACTCAATCCCTTAAGAAGGTTGTCACGCCATCCATCGTTGGGAAGAGCCACCCGGTTCACACAAAAACCACCTTTGAAAAGAACCGTGGCATTATGAAAACCAAAGGCTTATTGATCACTTCAAAATAAAAAGAAGTTATTAAAGTAAATAAGAAGCTAAACTACTAAGAAACAAAATAAAGAAACTATAATATAACTACTGAAAGCAAAAATGAATATACAAACTGAAAATGGGAAAATGAATATGTACATCATTAGAGAGGGAGAAATATATACATAATGAAAAAGAAAATAAATATAAAAAGAGAGTATTATAGCTATTACTGGCCAAAGTCAAATGTCATATCAAATCAAAAATAGACCCCCCCCCCCCCCCCCCCCCCCCCCCCCCCAAGCCACAAAGACTTTGTCTTAGTTCTCTTTCTNAACAAGGAAGGGGAAAGAGTAAAGAGAACTCCCTATTTGGTCTCAGTGTGCATAGCAGCATCACCACTCTCTGGCTCCTCCAACTGGATCTCATCATCTTATGCTCGGGGAGTAGCGGGGTTGGTGAACATCTGTAGCACCTCCTCAGCAGTGTGGGCAGCAAGGTCTGGCTCGTCAGACTGTCCAGCTGGTGCCACTAGTGCTGATGGTGCTGCTAGTACTGATGGATCAGTAAGTCAAATGGAAGACCACCAACTGCTTCTATCTTGGTCACTTCTTTTCTCAACTTGTCCACTAATTTTCTTGAAGCCTAGGATTTTCTCATTTTCTTCACCTGCTTCCCTAACTCCTCAATAGATCCTCCATGTGCCACCAAGGTATCCATGATGGTCTTCTGATTATCCAAGATTTTCTTCAATGTCTCCTCTACTGATGGAGGAACTTGTGGTGCTGGGGTAGAATATTGTGCTGCAACAACACTGGATATGTCAGACAACTTTGCAGTAGCTGTCTGCATCCAGTTGTTGAGATTCGCCAATGTCTGGGAGACTCGAAGCGCAATGATTTGATAAGTGGAGGAGGAAGGAACTGATACTTATGCTGATGGCCCTGAAGATGGAGGTGGTGGAATGGCAGCTATCTCGGTGGAAGGCCCGGCTGCTATAGAAGGCATGGAGGCTGTAGAAGGCATAGCAGCAGAATCTGCAACTACCACCGATGGCTCATAAGACTGGCCTACAGTAGTAGTCGACTTACCCTTGTTCTTCGGGTTCCTTGGGTCCTTCAAAGAATACCAGGAGAAGGGCTTCTTAGCCCGAACCTTCGTGTCAAAGCTCCTCAGCTCCACCCCTGCATCCGTGACATACTTCGTGATAGTGTTGGAATACGGTTAGGAGCTCTCACCCTGCCTGACAACCACCGACATGTTGGCCGACATGATGGCTCCCATATTGATTGGGTACCTGGCCATGATAGATTCCACTAAGACTGTCCGGGGGACTAGAAGATTGTTCTCATGATAGATGCCTCCCTAGACAGTATGTAAGAGCTTAATTCAGAGGGCTCTGTGGCCCTACCTCTCTTTGTGGTTGGCTTCTTTGATATCCCTTTCTGCACTGATAGAGGTTACCCCTGCCTCGGTCTCGGTCTCGGTAGGGTTCACCCCTCCCTTTGGAAGTATCACCATGACCTCTTGATCGAACCATTGTCTGCAATACATAGAAACAAGAGTATGTTATAGTTCAAACACGGGCTACAAAACAATTGCAGACAAAAAAGTATGCAAAGGGGGAAGTGCGGTCTGCATAATTCTGAGTGCGACCGCACAATTCAAGGCCCGCAAATACGAATTCTCTAACGTTTTGATCTGCAACCGTACACATGTTTCTACGGCCGTAGTTCAGTTTATGCGGACCACACAATTTTGAGTGCGGTCCGCACATTGAATGCACAGACTTGCCCTAGACTAAGGAACTGTGGACCGCACAATTTCATGTGCGGCCGCACAATTTCATGTGCGTCCGCACAATTCAAAATCCCAGATAGTGAACTTAGGTTTCAGCAATTTTAGCACAATTTGGACATGGTATTTGTAATATAGAAATGATACATGATTTACCCAACCCCCAATGAACATATATGAAGTTACCCACACAATTTTAAGCACACATAATGATTCATCAGACATTTAGGCCTAAAAATAACTAAACTAATTAAGAACAAAAATTAAGAAAATTTGAAAAATCTAAACATGAATTGAACATACCAGTGATGAAGGATGCAGGGAAAAATCTAGGGTGATGAAGTGATTGTGATGCTTGAATCTATTTTAGTATATTGAGCTTGATTTGGTGTCAAGTGTTCAGAGTGCGTAAAGTTTTGAACAGTGAGAAGAGGCAATTATTTATAGATTGACCAAATTAGGGCAAAATTTACAGCTGAGTGCTGCCGCATAGTTTTATGTGCGGTCCGCACTCTTTAACTGGAACCAATCCCTTTCTTTTAAGATTTGCGGTCTGCACAATTTTGGGTGCAACCGTAGATTTTTGAATTTTTGGGTCTGTGATAACTAGGGATTTTACCTTGTTCTATACTCTAACTGCTTAAGTTTTGGATACATTTGTACATAAAATAGCCCCAAAAGCTTACATGTTGTGCTTGTTGCAGGATTGAGCCAAACATGATGAAAAAAAGTCAGAAACCTACTAAAAAAGGAGTGAATCTTGAACAAGTACCAAGAACAACAAAAAGGCCTACCTCAAGTGACCACCGCATCCGCGGTCCGCGGTGGTAAAGTTTAGAGAAGTCAGTCAAAGGACAAGACCACCGCGGCCGCGGTCCAATCTTCGCGGTCCGCGATGGTGAAGTTCAGAAAAGCCTCTTCAAATTCAAAAGACCACCGCGGTGGTGAGATTCAGAGGACATGATTTTGGAGGCAAAGGGCACCGTGGACCGCGACCCATTTTACGCGGTCCGCGGTCAAGAAGACTCAGAGACTCAGCAGCTGAAGCTAAAGCAGTCTACCGCTGACCGCGGTCGCTTTTACGCGGTCCGTGGTAACCCCGTAGGGGTATTTTTGTCCGGAATTTTGGTTGGGTATAAATAGCTTCTTTTATATTGTTTTTAGGTTACGCGCAGTATCAACAGCAGTGGGCAATTCGTGAATAGTCTATTTTCATCTTTTGTTGCAATTTTAGCTTCATTTCAACATTGAATCTTCTTATTTTATTTTATAAATTAATCATATGGGTTTGGTTTCATCTATTTGTGTGATTTCTTCATTGATTATGAGTAGCTAAACCCATTAGCTAGGGTTGTGGCTCAACCCTAGTGTGGGTAATTAATGAGTTCTCTAAATTAGGGCTTAGATGTTTATAGGTGATGGATATTTGGGTTGATTTATGGTTTTATCATTAAAATTAGTGGTTGCAAACACCAATTGGTGTTCAATTGACTTGGGTCCTTCTTGAGAAAGAGGACTTGAGTCTAGGAAATCAACCCAACAAGGAATTGGAATGAAATCATGAGAATTGATAGTCCCAATTAATGGGTTAAATCGCGAGAGAGTAAAACCCAACTTGAGCCCATATTGCTTGTGCACATTTGACACCCAATTGACCTTGAGAAAGGCAATTAGGAATAGCCATTCAAACTACCGAGAGGTATAAAGTGGGTAACTTTGGAGCATTTGGCTATATCATAAATTCCCCGACTAACATCTTTGCCTTAGGTATTAGAATCCGTTAATTACACGCCTAGGTAGAAGTCATAACCCTAGTGCCTTTATCCAATTTAGAAAACAAGCTAAAAAGATATTAGTAGTTCAATTGCAATCATTATTAGTATAAATATTAGTTATAGTACAAAACCATCAATGATAAAAAGTGTAATCAAGAACATGAACCATTGCTAGATCACTTAGAAACTCACTCCAAATCATAACTCCCTGAGGATTCGATCCCGACCTTTCGGGTAAAAGCTGCACCGACCCTCATCTTCCTACTTTAATAGTAGTGTGGGTGAGAGCCGATCAGTCTCCAGTTGTGCGGCCGCACAATAAACTTTGAAGCCCTAGTGACATTCAAGATTGTGCGGGCTGCACAATAAATGTGCGGTCTGCACTTTTTCCACACTTAACCATTTTTTCGAGCACAGTTCCTGCAAAGCACACTCATTCCTGCAACATACTTAAAAACCAGTTAGCACAAAACAAAACCTATCTACAAAAAAGAAGAAAAATAAAAATAAAAAGAAACATGGGTTGCCTCTCAAGAAGTGCCTGATTTAATGTCGTGGCATGACGCAGATTACCATCAATCACTTGAAATTAATCAATGCCACGACGTGGCCATCATCTACTTTTCCCAAATAATGCTTCACTCGGTGACCATTAACTTTAAAGACTTCATCATTTTTATTCTTCAAGTCTAATGCACCAAAGGTTTTCACATTCACAACCTCAAACGGGCACTCCATTTAGACTTCAACCTTCCCGGAAACATCCGTAATCAAGAATTGAACAATAACACAAGATCTTCTTTGAACTCTTTGTTCCGAATGTACTTGTCATGGAGGTAATTTATCTTCTCCTTGTATAAGGAAGAACTTGTATATGCATGGTACCGGAATTCATAAAGCTCATTCAATTATGCTACCCTTAAGTTGGCGGCGACATCCCACTCAACATTAAGCTTCTTCAATGCCCACATAGCCTTGTGCTTGAGTTCCATTGGAAGGTGACAAGTTTCTCTAACACCAACAGGTATGGAGACATCCCAATCGTTGTTTTATAAGCCGTCATATAAACCCATAAAGCATCATCAAATTTTTTCGACCAATCCATCCGGTTGGCATCACGGTCTTTGACAACATACTCTTGATATTCCGGTTGGAGACTTCCACTTGTCCGCTTGCTTGAGGGTGATAGGGGGTCGAGACTTTGTGAGTGACACCATACTTGGTGAGTAAGGTATCAAAAGCTTTGTTGCAAAAGTGCGATCCCTCATCACTTATAATGGCCCTTGGAGTACAAAATCTTGTAAAGATGTTCTTTTCAAAAACATGCCACCACACTTAGAGCTTCGTTGTTGGGTAGAAAAATGGACTCAACCCACTTTGACACATAGTCCACATCTACCAAAATGTAGGTGTTTCCTCAAGATCTTACGAACGGTCCCATGAAATCAACGCCCCACACATCAAAAATGTCAATTTCCAAGATGGTGGTGAGGGACATCTCATTTTTCTTAGAAATCCCACCGGCCCTTTGACTTTTATCACAATGCTTGACTAGATCACTTGCGTCCTTGTAGAGAGTAGGCCAATATAATCCACAACTCAACATTTTTGCTTCCATCCTCGCTCTACCATGGTGACCACCATATGGTGAAGAGTGGCAAGCCTCAAGAATCTCCACTTGTTCCTCCTTCGGCACACATCATCGAATAACAACATCAGTAAAAATTCGGAAGAGGTACGGTTCATCCCAATAGTAGTCAAGGCAATCCCATTTGAGCTTCTTCCTTTGGTTTGAAGAGAAATCATTCGGTACAATACCACTCACAAGATTATTTTCTAAGTCCGCGAACCATGGCGTCTCGGTCATTGAAATGACTAGAAGTTGCTCGTTAGGGAAGGAGTGATTGATCTCAAGGCCGTCATGTGGCCTCCCCTCCCCCTCCAAGAGAGACAAGTGGCCCGCCACTTGGTTTTCACTGCCTTTGCGGTTTTGGATTTCCAGATCGAACTCTTGAAATAAAATCACCCACCGCATTAACCTCGCCTTTGAATCCTTCTTGCTCATTAAGTACCGAAGCACCGCATGATCTGTGTGGACAATCACCTTTGTACCCATTAAGTACGGGCGAAACTTCTCCATAGAAATGACAATAGCAAGGAGCTCTTTTTTGGTCACTGTGCAATTGACTTGGGCATCGTTCATAATCTTACTAGCATAGTAGACCAGATGGAAGATTTGTTGATACGTTGCCCCAAATTTGCTCCAACTGCCACATCACCTGCGCCACACATGAGCTCAAAAGGCAAGTTCCAATACTGTGCAGTGATAATATGAGTAATTCTCAATTTGAACTCGAGCAATTCAAATTCCTTCATGTAATCCTCATTGAAACGGAATTTATCATCCTTCTCCAAAAGGGGTTCACCACTTTGGAAAAATCCTTGATGAAACGGCAATAGAACCCCGCATGACCCAAGAAACTCCTCACTCCCTTCACGAATGTTGGAGGTGGAAGTTTAGAAATCACCTCTAGTTTGGCCTTGTCGACCTCAATACCATTCTTTGAAATTTTTTGGCCAAGAACAATGCCTTCCTCGACCATGAAGTGACATTTCTCCCAATTGAGCACCAAGTTCGTCTCTTCACATCTTTCCAAGACCTTATCCACAATTTTCAAGCAATCATCAAAAGAATTCTCGACCACGAAAAAGTCATCCATGAATACCTCAAGGAAATCCTTCACCACGTCGGTGAAGATAGCCATCATACACCATTGAAAAGTCATCGGTGCATTGCATAACCCAGATGGCATCCGCGAGAATGCGAAAGTACCATAGGGACATGTGAAAGTAGTCTTCTCTTGATCGTTAGGGGCAATAAGAATTTGATCGTAGCCAGAGTATCCATCAAGGAACCAATAGAAAGCATAACCAGCCAACCTATCGAGCATTTGATCAAGGAAATGAAGTGGGAAATGATCCTTCCTTATGACTTTGTTGAGCTTGCGACAGTCCATACACACTCTCCACCCATTCACCTTTCTTGTAGGAATCAACTTGTTCTTGTCATTGGTGACCACCGTCATGCCCCCTTTCTTTGGGGCACATTGCATTGGAGAAGTCCACGAACTATCGGAAATGGGGTAAACAACCCCGACATCCAACCACTTTATGATCTCCTTCTTGACCACCTCTTGCATTGCTTCATTTAGTCTTCTTTGATGTTCAACGGGAGGTTTGGCATCCTCCTCCAAAATAATCTATGCATGCAAAAGGCGGGGCTTATACCCCGAATATCCGCCAATGTACGTCCTATAGCTTCCTTTCTCTTTTGTAGCACCGCCATTGTGGAGTCTACCTGCACGTTAGTCAAAGAAGAGGAACGAATAACCGGTAAAATAGAACAAGGGCCAAGGAATTCATACTTGAGATGTGGAGGCAATGGCTTTAACTCCAAAGTGGGAGGCTCCTCAATTGATGGATTTGTTGGAGGAGTCTTCCGGTTTTCAAGATCCAAGGACAATTTGCAGGGATCATAAGTGTAAGACCCCATTCCTTGCAATGAATTCACACATTCCACATAGTTATCCTTCTCATCATCATCATCATCATCATCATCAAGGTTAAGCAAAACGGCCTCCAAAGTATCACCAATATTCATTGTGGCACTAGCATCATCAATAATCACATCGGTCACCAAGTCCACAAACGAACAAACTTCATTACTATTCGGGTTGCCTCATAGATTCACACACATGGAAAACCACATTTTCATCACCCACATGGAAAGTGAGCTCACCGGCTTCCACATCAACAAGAGCCTTCCCCGTAGCAAGGAAAGGTCTCCCTAAAATAATAGGCACCTCATAGTCTACTTCACAATCAAGAATCACAAAGTCCGTGCGAGGATGAATTTATCAACACGAACCAACACATCATCAATAATACCCAACGGTCTCTTCATAGTACAATCCGCCATTTGTAACCTCATGTATGTGGGTCTTGGTTGCCCAATCCCCAATGTTTTGAACACTGAGTAGGGCATCAAGTTGATTATCGCCCCTAGATCCCAAAGAGCTTTTGCAAAGTCGGCACTTCCAATGGTACAAGCGATTGTGAAAACATATGGATCTTCCAATTTAGGATTTATTGACTGCACAATTTCACTTACTTGATGTCTCATCTTTATAGTCTCACAATTCATCGACCTCTTATTTGTCACCAAATCCTTCATGAACTTTGCAAATCCGGACTGTTGCTCCAAATCCTCACCCAATGGCACATTAATAGATAGGATTTCCATCATGTCAATGTATTTTTTTAATTGGTTCTCGTCATTTTGCTTGGCGAGACTTTGAGGGTATGGAGGAGGAGGCCTTGGCATTGGTGCCTTAGCCTTTGGCATTACCGATCTCGGTATGTCTACAATGTGCTCCCTAGACGGGTTAACTTCCTCTTGAGTCTCCTCCACATTGTCATCAATATCAATTCTTACTTCATCATTGGCTTGCACCACATTGGTTGGAATCTCATCTTCTTGTATCACTAGCTCATCATTCATAATTATTTTTTTGACTTGAGGTGGTTGAACCCCCACCTTTTCCACTCCTTGTAGTTACGACCATGGCATGTATCGTGTTGTTCCCGCCATTTGGGTTCACCACCATGTCACTTGGTAGTGCCCCCTTAGGACGAGTGTTCAAAGCTTGCGAGATTTGCCCCAATTGAACTTCCAAACGAATTGAAGTGTTGTGAGAGGCTAGTTGAGCATCAGATTCGACATTCCTCTCCATCATTTGTTTGAACATGTTCTCAATTTTCCCATCTCATTGTTGGAAGAGCTATGACCATGGGAAGGATAAGGAGGCAGGTTGATTAGTTGTCGATACATCTGTCACGACCCCAAATCGTAACAGGCCGTGATGGCACCTATCGTGGAACTATGCTAGACAACCATCAATTTACTACACATTGGTTCTTTTATAATAGTTCACAATGCAATGATAAACAACAAGCATAGCGGTAAAATAAATTTATTTAAAACTTAACGCCCCAATAATATTCTAAACAAAACCTAAACAAAACCTCCCAAAACTGGAGTCAGTAGTCATGAGCATCTAATAATAAATAAATCTAACTCTGCTAAAACTATAATATATGTCTATGAATCAGTTTCTAATACTAATCAAGGAAGGGAAATGGAGAAGCTGTGGACGCTGGACAGCTACCTCGAAATCCCGTGAACTGCTGCTAATGAACAAGGCAACTACTGCTCCAAATCGGTACCTGGATCTGTGCACAGAGGCACAGGGTGTCACGACCCAAATTCATACTCAGGTCATGATGGCGCCCAACACCGAGGTCAGGCAAGCCAACACTAGTTACTAACGAAATTTCTTAAACAAATGAGATGTTCAAACACTTATCCAGTTTTAATTTAAGCAGTCCTTAAATAAAAGTGAGGAAGTGAGGCAATGTAATTTAAGGTAACTCAAAAACCGTTGCCAGCATAGAACATAGTAGTATAATGCTAGTGAATCAACTACGTGTGCCAAGACCTAGTGTCACAAGTCTACAGGCGGCTAGTGGAATATACAAAAATACACAAAATAGATGTACAACTGTCTGGAAGGGTAGACAGGATGTTCAACAATAATGGAAACTCCACAGTGCTGCTGGGGAAAACGCAAGGAAGAGCAGCTCACCGTGTAGTCAAATCCCAGTAGTACTCTCAGCGACGAACACCTAAATGGTGACCAGGTGCAACAACCTCAGAACTTGTACAATTAAGTACAGAAGTGTAGCATGAGTACATATAAACAAATATGTACCCAGTGAGTATCCCGTCTAAACTCGAAGAAGTAGTGATGAGAAGTAGACGTGATACTTACTATGGTCAATAACCAATAATATGATTACATAAAGCTAGACAGGAAGAGTAGTCATGAACATCACTAAGGCATGAAGATATCAAATATATAAAACTGTAATTTATTCTCATGAGGCACATAGCAATTATCACAAAGTCTCAAGTTCCCCTTACACGTGGGGTAATTTATTTAATAATAACAAGACTATCAGTCAAATACATAGCACATAATATGCCGAAGCGTACGGCTGAAGCGACGCAAAAATAAATGTGCACTGCTGAGGGTCGAGCGGCACGAACCATAGATGCATCCATTACCCTGCTCGCGAATCGATCATACGACGCAGTTGACATACATATAGGGCTACCCCGCTCGCGAATCATACATACGACACGGGTGCGCGTAGACATACACAAAATTTATTAGGCAATTCAGAAACTTATCATGGATTATTCTTGCATTCAGAGATTTATGCACTTAAACTTACACATAGCTTCCTAAATTCTCATGTAAATTTCAAGGATATTAAGCAACTAGGAACACATGTAGAGATACAGGTATGGCACATAAAGGCATGCTTGTGAAATCCTAAATTCTACCCGACGAAATAGAGTAGTAGCTACGCACAGACTCTCATCACTTTGCGCGTACGTAGCCCCTGCAAATAAGGACAATTCAATCATTTACATTCACTTATAGGGACAATTCCCTCTTACAAGGTTGGAAAGGAGACTCACCTCGCGTAGAATCTACTTCCCGGCCAAGAACGCGCCCGAAACTCCAAACTTTACACCCGAGGACTCGAAACTAGTCAAATGATATATAAATATGTCAATGCGTGCTCAAGGTATGGAAATTCTCCTACTTATTTAGTAAATTTACTATTCTTGAAGAAATCTCAAAATACAGCCCCGCGCCCACATGCTCGGATTCCGGAAATATTCGAAGATAACACTCACCCATAGCCTAAGGATCATTAATATGAAATTTTTATATGATTACATGGTAGAAAAGTGGTGAAATTCCCTAAAGTTCATCAACCTTAGGTTTTCAACAACCACGAAGTCCATAGTAATGCGCTCCCACTTCCACTCAGGAATGGGCATCTGCTGAAGTAGGCCCCCTGGCCTCTGGTGCTCATATTTAACCTACTGGCAATTAAGACACCTAGCCACATACTCCACAATGTCCCTCTTCATCCGCCTCCACCAGAAATGCTGCTTCAAATCACGATACATCTTCGTAGCACCAGGATGAACAGAATACCACGAACTGTGTGCCTCCTCAAGAATCCTCTGCCTTAGGCCATCAACATTTGGAACACACAAACAATTCTGAAGTCTGAGAACACCATCCTCGCCAATAGTAACCTCCTTGGCACCACCCTGAACCACTGTCTCCCGTAGTTGTGCCAGACACGGGTCATCATACTGTCGAGCTTAATCTCCCCCAATAATGAAGACTGACCATGAAATTTTTATATGATTTCATGGTAGAAAAGTGGTGAAATTACCTATAGTTCATCAACCTTAGGTTTTCACTCTAACCCCTTTGATTTCCACTAATTAGATGTTAATCTACCTAAGTTTTGGTGTAATAATCTAACATTTAAATATAATTTACTTACCTCTTAGTAGCTAGGTTGTGGAGAGTTTTTCCCAAGTTCTCAAGTCTTCAATGGAGGTGTAAAATGGAAAGAATGAAGGAAATCCCGTGTTTAAGTGAAAGTGCACTGCCTGGCCTACAGGGGTTCCGAACTTACGGCTCGAGGAACGCACCTACGATCTCGAGGAACGCACCTACGTGCGAAGAAGGCCAAGGGGGCCTGGGACCGCACCTGCGAAGGGACTTCTGCACCGGCGGGTCCGCACCTGCGAGGTCGCGCCAACAAGAGAAAGTCTGCACCTGCGGAATTGGATAGGAAAGGCTGGACCCGCACCTGCGAGGCTGGGACCGCAGGAGCGGTCCTGCACCTGCGGTAGGGCAACCGCACTTGTGGTCACACCAGATCAGGTGCACCAGATGCATTTTCAGCTAGTTTTTGGCCTCGTGTGGTTTCTGGGAGGCACCTGGGCCCACCCGAGCCCCCGTCCAATTATACCAACAAGTCCTAAATCATAATACGGACTCGCTCGAGCCTTCGGAACACCCAAAACAACGCTAAATCTCAAAATCACCCCTCAAAACCCCTAGGATCAAACTTAAGAATTTCTAAGTTCTTGAATTCGGTTTCAATGCGCCGAACCAACCTATACTACTCGGAATGACACCAAATTTTGCAGGAAAGTCATGAATGACATAACGGAACTATTCCCGGTCTCGGAATTCCGTTCGGACCTCTATAACATAAAATCACGTTCCCAACCAAATTTCAAACTTAAGGAAACTCTATTTCGCTTATTTGGCGTCAAAACGCCCCCGGGTCATCCAAAAGCCATTCCGAACATATGTACAAGTCCTAAATCATCATACGAAGCTACTCAAATCATCGAAACTCGATTCTGAGGTCGTTTACTCAAAATGTTGTCCGAAGTCAAACTTGGCTTTAACCTTAAGGAACCAAGTGTTCCTTTGCTATTCGAAACACTTCCAAATCCCGAACCACCCATCCCCGCAAGTCACAAATCACGATAAGCCGCTACGAGAAGTATTATTTGGGGGATCGGGCTCCGAATATGCAAAAACGACTGGTCGGGTCGTTACATTCTCCACCTCATAAACAAACGTCCATCCTCGAATGGGTCCAGAATCATACCTGAATTGCCGAATAAGTGTGGATATCTGCTCCGCATGCCATGCCCTCCTTGGACTCCCAAGTCGCCTCTTCGACCGGCTGGCCCCGCCACTGGACCTTTACATCAGAAATTCTCTTAGATCTAGACTGGCGGTCCTGCCCATCAATAATAGCAACTGGCTCCTCCTCGTAGCCCAACCTCTCATCCAACTGAATAGTATTGAAATCAACAACGTGAGAGAAGTCGGCATGGTATCTCCGGAGCATGGATGCATGGAATACCGGATGGACTCTTGATAAGCTGGGAGGTAGAGCAAGCTCATAAGCAACCTCTCCAACTCGCCTCAACACATTGAAAGGACCTATGAACCTCGGGCTCAGCTTGCCCTTCTTCCCGAATCTCATAATACCCTTCATCGGCGAAACCTTCAGCAAAACCTTATCTCCTTCCATAAACGACACATCACGTGCCCTATGATCCGCGTAGCTTTTCTGTCTGGACTGTGCTGTGCGGAGCCTCTCCTGAATTAACTTCACCTTCTCTAAAGCATCTCTCACCAGGTTTATACCATATAACTCAACCTCACCAAGCTCAAACCACCCGATAGGAGAAAGACATTGCCGACCATATAAAGCCTCAAATGGAGCCATATCGATGCTGGACTGATAACTATTATTGTAAGCAAACTCGGCCAAAGGCAAGAACTGGTCCCACTGGCCTCCAAAGTCAAGCACACATGCTCTGAGCATGTCCTCCAATATCTGATATGTACGCTTCAACTGACCATCAGTTTGAGGATGAAATGCTATGCTGAGATCTATCTGAGTACCCATCTCTCTGTGCAATTCTCTCTAGAAGCGCGAGGTGAATTGAGGACCTCGATCTGATATGATAGACACTGGTACACCGTGCAACTGAACTATCTCTCGAATGTAGATCTAAGCTAACCTCTCAGAAGAATAAGTAGTAGCCACAAGGATGAAATGCGCCGATTTGGTTAATCTATCAACAATAACCCAAACCGCGTCAACCTTCCGCAACATCCGAGGCAACCCAACCACGAAGTCCATAGTAATGCGCTCCCACTTCCACTCAGGAATGGGCATCTGCTGAAGTAGGCCTCCTGGCCTCTGGTGCTCATATTTAACCTGCTGGCAATTAAGACACCTAGACACATACTCCACAATGTCCCTCTTCATCCGCCTCCACCAGAAATGCTGCTTCAAATCATGATACATCTTCGTAGCACCAGGATGGACAGAATACCGCGAACTGTGCACCTCCTCAAGATTCCTCTGCCTCAGGCCTTCAACATTTGGAACACACAAACGATTCTGAAGTCTGAGAACACCATCCTCGCCAAAGTAACCTCCTTGGCACCACCCTGAACCATTGTCTCCCGTAGTTGTGCCAGACACGGGTCATCATACTGTCGAGCCTTAATCTCCCCCAATAATGAAGACTGAGCACCCACATAATCTAGAACTCGACGAGGCTTTGGAAGATCTAATCTGACCAAGCGATTGGCCAAGGAATGAATGTCCAGGGCTAGCGGTCTCTCCTCTGCTGCAATATAGGTCAAGCTACCCATACTCTCCGCCTTCCTACTCAAAGCATCTGCTACTACATTCGCCTTGCCCGGATGATAGAGAATGGTGATGTCGTAATCCTTTAGTAACCCAAGCCACATGCGCTGCCTCCAATTAAGATCCCTCTACTTGAAAAAGTGCTGCAAGCTGCGGTGATCTGTATAAACCTCACAAGACACCCCATATAAGTAATGCCTCCAACTCTTAAGAGCATGAACAATCGCCGCCAACTCCAAATCGTGTTCATGGTAATTCTTCTCATGAACCTTCAGCTGGCGCGAAGAATAAGCAATAACTCTCCTTACCTACATCAATACACACCTGAAGCACACGCGTGAAGCGTCGCAATACACCGTATACATCCCCGAACCGGAAGGCAATACTAGAATTGGTGCTGAAGTCAATGCAGTTTGAGATTCTGAAAGCTCGCTTCATACTCGTTAGACCATCGAAATGGAGCGTTCTTCTGAGTCAATCTAGTCAATGGGGCAGCAGTGGATGAAAATCCCTCCACAAATTACCGGTAGTAGCCTTCTAGACCCAAGAAACTCCTGATCTCTGCCGCTGAAGTAGGACGTGGCCAACTCTGAAGTGCCTCAATCTTCTTAGGGTTAACCTTGATACCCTCTCCAGATACCATATGCCCCAAGAATGCCACAGAGTCTAACCAAAACTCACACTTGGAGAACTTATCATATAGCTTCTGTTTTCGCAAGGTCTGGAGCACAACTCTCAAATGTTGCTCGTGCTCTTCCAGGCTATGTGAGTAAATCAAAATGTCATCAATGAAGACGATGACAAAGGAATCAATATACGGCCTGAACACCCTGTTCATCAAATCCATAAATGCTGTCGGGGCAATAGTCTAGCCAAAGGACATCACCAAGAACTCATAATGGCCATATCTCGTACGAAAAGCAGTCTTCGGAACATCCGAAGCCCGAATCTTCAGCTGATGATACCCTGATCTCAAGTCAATTTTAGAAAATACCCTGGCACCCTGCAGTTGGTCAAACAAATCATCGATGCGCGATAATGGATACTTGTTCTTAATAGTTACCTTGTTCAACTGGCGGTAATCGATACACATCCGCATAAACCCATCTTTCTTCTTCACAAATAGAACTAGAGCACCCCACGGCGACACACTCGGTCTGATAAACCCCTTAGCCAACAACTCCTCAAGCTTCTCCTTCAACTCTTTTGGAGCCATACGGTACGGGGGAATAGAAATAGGCTGAGTTCCTGGAGCTACATCAATACAAAAATCGATATCTCGATCCGGAGGCATGACCGAAAAGTCTGAAGGAAAGACATCCGCAAACTCTCGAACAACTAGAACTGAATCAATCGTTGGAAACTCGGCGGTGGTGTCCCGCACATAAGCAAGATACGCCAAACAACCCTTCTCGACCATATGTCGAGCCTTTAGGAAGGAAATAACTCTACTGGCTGCACTAACTGAGGAACCTCTCCATTCCAACCTAGGAAACTCGGGCATGGACAAAGTATTTGTCTTGGCATGGCAATCCAAGATGGCATAATGAGGAGATAGCCAATCCATGCCCAGGATGATCTCAAAATCAACCATGTCGAGCAATAGAAGGTCCGCTCTAGTCTCGAACCCACAAAAGGTGTCCACACAAGACCGACAGACCCGGTCTACCACCACAGAATCGCCCACAGGAGTGGACACATAAATAGGAGAATCCAAGGACTCGCAAGGAACATCCAGAAAACAAGCAAATAAGGCCGACACATATGAATAAGTAGATCCCGGAACAAATAGCACTGATGCCTCCCTACCACATACTGAAATAGTACTTGTGATCACGGCATCTGAGGCCACTGCATCTGCTCGGGCTGGAATAGCATAGTATCTTGATAGAGTACCTGAAGAATGACCTCCACTGAACTGAATAGGAGCTAACTGAGCTCCCCCTGACTGGCCTCCACCTATGGGACGACCTCTACCAGCCTGTCCTCCACCTCTGGGTGGATGGAGCGCCGGTGCTGAGTATGTAGGCTGATAACTTTGCTTAACAGCCTTGCCCCGAAGTCTGGGACAAGTCCTCCTCATATGGCCTGAATCCCCACACTCATAGCATCTCACTGGAGGCATGGCCTACTGCCCTGAAGAAGAAGAACCCTAAATAGCTGAGGGACAGTGAGAAACCTTTGGCATAGCACTGAAGTAGGGACAGGGAGAACCCGGATGACCTAAAAACCCGCCGGAGGAACCCTGGATGGCTGGTGGGCGATAAGAACTCTCCGGCATGGCACTGAAGTAAGGCCTCACTGGAACACCACGGGGAGGTAGTGGAGGAGCTGAGTATGGAGACTTGCTAGGCTGGCCTCTGCTGAACTGACCCCTGCCCCTGCCTGTGGTGCCTCTGAAATCTCTCAAAAATCTAGCCCTCTAATCCTGCTGACCCTGCTCTCTTCCCCTCGATCGGTAACCCTCGATCCGGCGAGCTATCTCGACCACAAGCTGATAAGGAGTACACATCTCCACCTCTCGGGCCATGTTGGCCCTAATACCTGAGTGCATCCCAGCTACATCCTCATAGAGCCATCTTTCTTCTTCACGAACAATACTGGGGCACCCCAAGGTGAAACACTAGGCCTGATGAAGCCTTTATCCAACAAATCATGTAACTGCTCCTTTAACTCCCTCAACTCTGGCGGAGCCATACGATACGGGGGAATAGAAATGGGCTGAATGCCCTCAACTAGCTCAATACAAAAATCAATATCCCTGTCGGGTGGCATACCCGGCAGGTCAGCAGGGAATACCTCTGGAAATTCACAAACCACTGGCACAGACCCCATAGAAGGAACCTCAGCACTAGAATCACGAACATAGGCCAAATAGGCCAAACACCCCTTCTCGATCATGCGCCGAGCCTTCATATAAGAAATGACTCTACGACAGGAATGACTAGGGGTCCCTCTCCACTCTAACCGAGGTACTCCTGGCAAGGCTAGGGTCAGTGTCTTGGCATGACAATCCAGAATAGCATAATAGGGAGATACCAGTCCATGCTCAATATAATATCAAAGTCAACCATATAAAGAAGCAAGAGAACAACATGAGTCTCCAGGCCACCAATAACTACTATGCAAGCACGGTAGACTTGGTCTACCACTATAGAATCACCCACCGGCGTAGACACATGTACAACATTACTCAAGGAATCACAGGGCATACTCAAATAAGGGGCAAAATATGAAGACACATAGGAGAATGTAGAACCCGGATCAAATAGCACCGAAGCCTCTCGGCTGCAAACTGAAACCGTACCTGTAACAACTGCATCAGAAGCCTCAACATCTGAACGAGCAGGAAAAGCATAACACCGGGGCTGAGCCCCTCTAACCTGCACATCTCTAGGTCTACCTCCTACGGGATGATCTCTACCCCTCATGGCCTGCCCTTCACCTCTATGCGTCTGACCTCCCCCTCTGGCACCACGACCACCACCCCTAGCTGGTTGAGGGAGTGAGGGTTCATCTGATGCAAGAACCATGGCACGGGATGATACTGAGAACCACCAAAACCTCGGGGGCAAAACCTAGAAATATGCCCCATACCAACGCAAGTGAAACAAGACCTCGGCTGCTCAGAATACTGACCCTGGAACTGGCCTTGTCGACCAGAATGACCACCCTGATAGCTCTGAATCGGCGGTGCACTGATGGAAGCTGCAGGAGCACTGCATGATACCTGGAGCGCCGATTGATAAGGCCTAGGAGGATGACCTCTGCCAAAGGAATCTCTGCCTCCGGATGAGACACCACTGAAACAGCCGAAATGACGAGGTCTCTTGTCAGACCACTGACCACCACCCTGGGATAATACCATCTCAATGCGCCTGGCCACATCGGCTGCATCCTGGAAGGAGATGTCAGTACCCCTCTCTGGCCATCTGAAGCCTGATGGGGTGAGCTAGACCCTCAATAAACCTCCGAACCCTCTCCCGATCAGTGGGGAGTATCATAAGGGCATGCCTGGCCAGTGTAATAAACCTGGTCTCATACTGGGTAACGGACATGGAGCCCTGCTGTAGATGCTCAAACTGCGTCCGAAGATCCTCTCTCTGAGTAACTGGAAGGAACTTCCCCAAGAACAACTTGGAGAACTGACCCAAGTCAAAGGTGCAGACCCAGCTGGTCTGGTCAAGCAGAAATCTCTCCACCAAGTCTTGGCGGTGCCAGATAGACGAAATGTAGCAAAATTAACTCCATTGGACTCCACAATGCCCATGTTCCGAAGAACCTCATAACAGCTGTCTAAATAATCCTGAGGATCCTCTGATGGTGCACCAGTAAATGTGGTAGTAAATAACTTGGTGAACCGATCCAACCTCCACAGAGCGTCTGCTGACATGGCTGCTCCCTCAACTGCGGGTGCCACAATACCCGACTGAACTACTCCGGCCGTCTGAGGTGCCGGAGTCTGGAACTGAGTGGCAAACTGCTCTGGCGTATGAATAGCAGGAGTCTGGGTCCCTCCCCCAGCCTGAGATCCAGATGGTGCAGTATGAAGGAGACCGGCCTGAGTCACGCTCTCCATGAGTCCCACTAAGCGGACTAGAGCGTCCTTAAGCACTGGGGTGGCAATGAACCCCTCTAGGACCTGAGCTGGTCCAACTGGGATTGTTTTAGTAGGAACCTCACCGGCAAAGTCTACCTGTGGGTCCTCTACTGGAGCTGCTGCTCTAGCTCTGCCTTGGCCTCTAGCACAGCCTCGGCCTCGGCCCCTCGTAGGAGCAGCAATAGGAGGATCAGGCTGCTGGTCGGTCGATGAGGAAGCGCGCGTTCTCGCCATCTGCGAGAGTAAAATAGAGACTCAATTAGTGTTCAGATGTCAACTGGCACGATAGAGAATGAAAGATGTAAAGTTATTCCTAACTTTGCAGCCTCTAGGGGATACGTACAGACGTCTCCGTACCAATCCCTCAAACTCTACCAAGTTCGTTTGTGAGTATTGAGACCTAAGTAACCTTGGGCTCTGATACCAACTTGTCATGCCCCCAAATCCCACCTTCGGGCCATGACTGTGTCTAACATTGAACCCGCTAGACAAGCCAACGTTTGAACTAAATCAAACTCAATAACAGCTAAAACGAACAAGATGAATAAGGCATCGATGGCCCACAATGAAATTTAACAAAATAACCAAAATACAACATAGCACTTTCGAAATAAAACCCATATACAAAATCCCAGAACTTGTGTCACATACTCACGAACTGTCTAAGATATTACTAAAAGCAAAGGTCTGAAAATAAGTACATAGGGCCGTCTCTGAAATATAGAGTAAGACAGAGCTGAAAGTAAAAAGTAGAAGGTGACGCCAAGGCCCACGAACGTCTGCGGGTCTACCTCGATGTCTCCTGTACGAACTGATGAGATGCTCCGACCGTCAGTGATCACCGGGTCCGGCTGCGTAGTCTGCACAACATAAAGAAGTGCAGGTGTAGCATCAGTACAACCTACCCCATGTACTGAGTAAGTGTCGAGCCTAACCTCGGCGAAGTAGTGACGAGGCTAGGACCAACAACAACATATGTACATATATAGTTTTATATAATAACAGGAAAGATGGCAACAGATATAAGCAAGTAAGACAGATACGGGGAGAACATGTTGGGGTAATAGGGGTAACAATATGCTAGCACGGTAGAACAGGGTAATAACTGAAATGTAAAGATAAAGGCAGAAATTTAACTTCTCAAACATATAATGAACAGAACAAGGCACAACATGTCCCCTCATGCATAACCTCACAATCACTCGGCACAGAATGTCCCCCCGTGCATATATAATAACACTCGGCACGGAATGTCCCCTCGTGCATGACCTCACAATCACTCGGCACGGAATGTCCCCTCGTGCATATATAATAACACTCGGCACAGAATGTCCCCTCGTGCATATATAATAAAACAAAGCAACAATAATGTGAAAGTCAACATTACGAAGTCTCAAGTGCATAAAAATATTCGATACAATTCTATTGCCCCAGCAAGGAGAAAACATCAATTACAAACTCGACAATGCCCGCACAAGGGTCTCACATATAACCAACCTCGCATCGGAATTACAATTTCAACAATGTAAGCCTCAACTGAAATAAATCACTCAATACTCTTCACGTCATGAAACAACATCAAGGTATCACTTCTTAATTCACCAATTACTCACAGGGCGGAGAATATTAAGAACATAGTAAGTTTCATCACAAATGACTCACGGTCATGCTTGACGCAACGCATAGGAACTCGTCACCAAGCCTATTTGTTGGACATGAGTTACATATAGCAAGTAAGACTCTATACCTATCCCTCAAGTTGAGGTTAAGCCAAACACTTACCTCGGCTCCAAGAAAAGCAAGTCAAGCCTCAATCACAACCTTTCCTCTCGAATCCAACTCCGAATCGGGAATATCTAGACATAATGGATTTATTAACATCAATAAGTACTCAATAAACCAATTCCCAAGCAAAATTATACATTTCCTACTATTTCTCCGAGAATACTAAAATTCGACCCCGGGGCCACACGTTTCGATTTTCGAAAATTCATAAAGGAATTCATTACCCGGAGCCTAAGGATCGAAGTTATGTAATTTATACAAGGATTCATGGTCTAACATGGAAAATCACGAAATCCCCAAGAACCCTTAAGTTTACTACCTAATTCTATGATTTTTAGATGATTTATTAGTGAATTTAACTAGGAATTAGTGTTTGAAACTAGTAAAACTATGAAATTTACTTACCTCAATTACAATGGGGAAAGGTTCTTTGAGAAGCTCTCTAAAATCTTGAAGAGGAAGATGAAAATGGTGGAATAAGGCTACGTTTCGTATTAAATAACACTGCCTAGTGATTTCTTCACTGCGGTCGCGACAAGAGGACTGCGATCGCGAAGGCCAACTGGCCAGACCTCTGCGATCGAGGCAGAGGTCCTGCGATCGCGAAGAATAACTGGCAAGACCTCTGCGATCGCGGCAGGGGTCCTGCGATCGCGAAGAACAAACTCACCCGGCCCAGACGCGACTCAATGCGATCGCAAGAAACGGGCTGCGATCGCAAAGGTGTGGAACCCAGACCACTGCGATCGCGAAGGGGAGGCTGCGATCGCAGTGAACAATCACTAGCCCAGCAAAATCCTTCTCCGCGATCGCAACCCACCTTCTGCGATCGCAGAGAAGGAAACCAGATAGCAGATTTTCTGGTTTTTCCAACTTAGCTCCCGGGGGTCTAAAACACCCCGAGCCCCTTGGGACCCTGTCCAAAAGCACCGTCAAGTCTGTATTCACGATACCGACTTGCTCGAACTTCCAGAACATGAAAAGCAACAAAGGAACTCGAAATCAAACCCCAAAACCAAATTAATCAAACTTAAGAACTTTGAAATTCTAGAATTCACTTCAATGCGCCGAACCGTCCTAAACTGCTCGTAATGACTTCAAATTTTGCAGATAAGTTATAAATGACACGACGGAACTATTCCCGGTCTCGGAATTTCATTCGAACCTCGGGAACATAACATCACTCTCCAAGCCAAATTTCAAATTCTTCAAAAACCTCAAACCTTCATTAACTCCATTTTTCCTCATTTTGATCCGAAACCAATCAATTCAAGTCCATTTTACACCAAATTTCACAGATAGGACACATAACATATACTAAACCCGTTCCGAGCTCCGAAACCATAATACAGGCCCGGTAACACGGTTTTCACACCATTATTCATTTTCTAATCCTTTATTATTTCCTGAAAACAATTTTCTTTAAAAATTCCTTTCTCAGGCTTGGGACCTCGGAATTCGATTCCGGGCATACGCCCAAGTCCCATATTTTCTTACGGACCCTCCGGGACCGTCACATCACGGGTCCGGGTCCGTTTACCAAAAATGTTGACCAAAGTCAACTTTATTCAATTATTCAATTCAATAATCCCATTTTTATCAAATTTTCAATATAAAGACTTCCCGGCTACACGCCTGGGCTGCGCACGCATATCAAGATGAGATCAACGGAGGCTTTTGCAGCCTCAGAACACAGATATAGCTAAAATTACTTAGGATGACCGTTTGGGTCATCACACCATTGGACCGCACCTGCGGTCCCGCACCTGCGGCTAAGAGGTCGCACCTGCGAAGAAGGCCAAGGGGTCCTGGGACCGCACCTGTGAAGGGACTTCCGCACCGATGGGTCCGCACCTGCGGACAAACCTCGCACCTACGAGGTCGCGCCTGCGAGAGAAATTTCGCACCTGCGAAATTGGACGGGAAAGGCTGGACCTGCACCTGCGAGGCTAGGACCATAGGAGCGGTCCCGCACCTACGGCTGGGCAACCGCATGTGCGATCACACTAGATCAGGTGCACCAGCTGCATTTTCAGCTGGTTTTTGGCCTCGTGTGGTGTCCGGGAGGCACTTGGGCCCACCCGAGCCCCCGTCCAATTATACCAACAAGTCCTAAATCATAATACGGACTCGCTCGAGCCTTCATAACACCCGAAACAACGCTAAATCTCAAAATCACCCCTCAAAACCCCTAGGATCAACCTTAAGAATTTCTAAGTTCTTGAATTCGGTTTCAATGCGCCTAACCGACCTATACTACTCGGAATGACACCAAATTTTGCAGGCAAGTCATGAATGACATAACGGAACTATTCTTAATCTCGAAATTCAGTTCGGACCTTGATAACATAAAATCACGTTCCCAACCAAATATCAAACATAAGGAAACTTTATTTCGCTTATTTGGCGTCGAAATGCTCTCGGGTCATCCAAAACCCATTCCGAACATACGTACAAGTCCGAAATCATCATACGAAGCTGCTAGAATCATCGAAACTCGATTCCGAGGTCGTTTACTCAAAATATTGACCGAAGTCAAACTTGGCTTTAAAAGCCAATCTTAAGGAATCAAGTGTTCCTATGCTATTCGAAACACTTCCAAATCCCGAACCACTTGTCCCCGCAAGTCACAAATCACGATAAGCCGCTACGGGAAGTATTATTTGGGGGATTAGGGTCCAAATACGCAAAACGAGCGGCCAGGTCGTTACATTAGGGTAATAATTGTTTTTGCACAACAGGTGCATACCGGAACATGGCAACACATGGACAAGCATTCAAAGACAGAGTTGAGTCACATTGAGACAGACTACAAGGAGAGTAAACATGTTCATTAATATGCTGGTCCTACGAGGGGTTAGGACATAACTAGGATGCTAAGTAATACATGTTAACCACATGTTGAAAAGCAAAACAATAGACAGAAATAGAGTAGTAAAATGATAATCTGAAGCAGTAGAAGAAACACATTGGTTTGGGAACTTGAATTTAAATCAGAACATACCAGTTAAGGAGAATAGACACAAAGTGAAGAACAGGAGAGTGCAATAATTAGCCTTGGCTTGCAACCGGCTAATTTCAGTAACAATAGCAAGTAACAAGAGCAAAAAGTTTAAGTGTGAGAGAGTTTTTTGAACTTATGTGTTCGTCTGTGCAGACTGTCTAATGAGAGTAGAAGAGAGCATATATATAGTAGTTTGAAAGCTAGGTAAATAACGTAAGAATCAAATTGTTCAGTAATTATAGAACTCAGGATCAATTAAAATAAAATTAGTCCAAGTCTTCCATTAATTAAGGGAATCATTTCAAACGGTAAAGGACAGGAACAAATTCAGGAAAGAAATCATATATAGCTGGAGTATAATAAATAAGGAAAGACTTCAAACAATACAGGTATAGAACAAGTAATTAAGGCTAGGTTCGTAAAGTTCTAACTAAGGAAACAATATTAAGAATCAGTAAATAATACAATCAATCATTAAATAAATGGCAAGCAGTAATTTAAAAGTCGGGAAAAATAGGGAAATAATCAGAAATAGCCATACGAGTAACAACCCAGGAAATCAGGGGTTCAAAGAATCAAAGTAATACTAATTTTAAGGGAGATATTATAAACTTCCAATAATAAACAAATAAACAGAGTAAAAACAGGCAGAACCAAATCGGAAACCTTAATGAGATGTTACCAGGGCAAAAATCACAAAATACTCAAATTAATCGAAGCAAATTCATGAGAATCAAACATACAGACAAGTTGAATGAACGAACAGTAAAGACGAACTCAGAACCCAAATCTAAAGCTCGAAAATTAGGGGTTTTCAGCATAATTAATTAGGTTAAAGGAAGAACCTAAATAAAACCGTTTAAACATAATAAAAGTTATAGAATAACACTTAAAATCAGAGAAAAAGTCGTTTCGAAAAGAAGTTCAGAAACCCTAGTTATGAAGATGAAGCGACGCGTCAAAAATCAGAAAGATTTTCATAGAAAAATAGTAAAACAACTCAAATATCCTCAGATCTATTACAGATCTAAAGAGTCAAGAGATGAAATTAGGGTTTTGGAGAGGAACAACCCAGATATAGGGAGACTCCGGCTTAGAAGCCATATATTTAGTAATGAAATAGTAAGATCTTACTCAATTGGTATGTGTGGCCTGAGAACAGTGAGAACAGGCCATGGGCTCTGAGTGAACAGCCACTGGTCCCTTGAGGACCTCAAGACAGCAAGAAGCCGGTCATGGGGGGAGCCATTAGGGCTAGGGGTGGTAGTGAACAACCATTATTACCGGCGAGCAAGCAGCCGGCGACTGGAAGCTATGGTTAGGGCAGAGGGAGTTTTGAGAGAGAATGAGAGGAGTGGTTGCAGGTAAGGATGAGAGAATGGGGTTTTTTTTGGGGGGGGGGGGTATAGGTTTAGGTTAATTAAGGTAAGATCAAATATGGGCCGTTGATCAAAATTGATCAACGGCCAAATTTTAATTAGCATTGGGTCGGGTAATATTAGGAATTGGGCTGGTTTAATTAAGGGTTTGGGCTGGTTTAACTCAGGCTAAAATTGAAATAGAATAGGCTATTTGTTAAATACACAATTCAAATTAGTTAAAATAATTTATAAAATAGCTAATAAATATAAAAAATGAATTTTTTGCATAGAAATAGTTTTAAAATGATTATTTAGTATTTTAAAATACAAAGGACTATTTTCATGGTAAACAATAGTACGAAATTATATGCATGGGCTATAATTGCATAGTTATTGCAATTATAGCCAAAAGGTTCCAATTTGGCTATTTATGGGATAATTTGGTCTTAATAGGACCATAAATAATAAATTAAATCAAGAAATATCTTTGAAATTATTTGTGATGCAATTTTTTAATTATTTATTGGGAAATAAAGACTGGATAAATTAATAAAAATATGGAAAAATACCAATTGGTGTTAATGCATGATTTTGAAGGTATATATGCAATTTTAAAATATTTTGGGGAAAAATTGGGTATCAACAGCTACCCCTCTTTACCCGAAAAGGATGAAAGAGTTGTCGGAAAAAGATATGATGGCCAATTTTGACCGAGCGAAACTGTTTGAGTGATTTAGGATGCACCCTGACTTCTGAGCTGCCAGCATATTCCTGGTTTTACAGGAATCAGGCTGTATGTAGTTTCAGATTCATCAGTGAGATATACCAGTGAAGTCATTGCAAGAGCGGACGCAATATCTAGGGATAGGCGGATGAGCGGTTTACGGGGGAGGTTAGGTTTGGTATAGTTGAGGGAACTGGAGCGGAATCGCTCCTGCTAGGGTAGGAGTTGCTCGTCGGGTCACCTGGAGATAAGAGTACTACAAACATATATTGTGCATAAAATTAAACATGATGGAGATTCTCTTTGGACTATGAGAGTTGTTTACAGATGGTTAGGGATGGCGTCCTCTGACCATGACGTCCTGGGGCATGAATTGTTTCGATGAGAGATTCGCAGACCTGGAAATGATGTTCTCGGGCCATGAAGATGGTGCCTCCGAACTATGATTCCCTTGAATAATGATATGCAAATTTGAGAGATCCTCAGGCCATGACATTGTGTTTTCCGGCTATGAGGATGATGCCGTTAGACTATGACGCCTTTGGACAAGTTGTTGATATGTCAACCCATGGAATGCAATAACATGATGTCGACAAGACAAAGCTTAGTCTTGCAAATTGGAGGGTAGAGCTTAGCCCGAAAAAGGATCAAAGTAGCTAATGCTTGAGAGACAGCGCTTAGTCTCGGTGAAAAGTAAATTGGAGGCACAGCCTAGCCTCATGCAAGTATAGAGATAGAGATTAGTCTCATGCAAGATGAAAGCAGAGATTAGCCTTATGCAAGGGAAGGCAGAGATTAGCCTTATGCAGAGTAAGGCAGAGATTAGCCTTATGCAGAGGAAGGCAGAGATTAGCCTTATGCAGAGGAAGGCAGAGATTAGCCTTATGCAGAGTGGAGGTAGAGCTTAGCCTTATGTAGAGTGAAGGTAGATCTTAACCTCATGCAAGATGTGGGACAGAGCTTAGTCCTATCCAGGGGAAGGCAACGAGTAGCCTTATGCAGAGTGGAGGTAGAGCTTAACCTCATACAAGATGGAGACAGAGCTTAGTCCCATGCAGGGGAAGACAGCGAGTAGCCTTATGCAGAGTGGAAGTAGAGCTTAACTTCATGCAAGATAGAGACAGAGCTTAGTCTCATGCAGGGGAAGACAGCGAGTAGCCTTATGCAGAGTGGAGGTAGAGCTAACCTCATGCAAGATGGAGACAGAGCTTAGTCTCATGCAGGGGAAGGCAACGAGTAGCCTTATGTAGAGTGGAGGTAGAGCTTAACCTCATGCAAAATGCGGGACAAAGCTTAGTCCCATGCGGGGGAAGGCAGAGATTAGCCTTATGCAGAAGAATAAATAACAAATGATAGAAGAATTTCCTAGCTGGTAGCTGATTTTGACATTGCGATAATTGTGAGAAATGTGACTACGGAACATGTTTATTCTTTGTGCTGATAGCAAGTTTGGCAGTTGCAACTATTTTGAGGATTGTGACATTGAAACATGTTTATTATTTGTTCCTGCATTCAAAGAAAAATCATGAGTTATGTGGATGGGGAGGTTGATTCGTGTTCCTGTCGGCTTTGCTTGACTCGTCCTTCTTGGTCTGATGATCCGGTTCAAGTCATCGGGGTAGCGTTTGCTAAACAAAGCTATTTTACAAGTAAGCATGCAAAATTTTGTAAAGACACAATGAAAAATATGTTTTAAGAAATTTAGATGAACCGATGACCGCGACAAGGCTCGAGACATTGCAACCTCTCATGCTATGGAATTTTGAGGGTCCTCCTCAAAATTCTGCCCAAGTTAGATGAGTTGACGTCTCTGAATGTTGCACAGGCTACGATCGGCTGAACTTGCATCGGAATTTTGAGGGTCCTCCTCAAATTTCTGCCCCAGTTTCCAATTGCGGGGGGGAATGAGATTTTTATTGAATTGTGACCGAACCCATAGGGATGCCTACGTATCCCCTCTTAAACGGGAATCAGGTCAGGCGTAGTTCAATTTACATCATTTGAGGAAAGCATAAATAGTTACACATAATAGCGCTTGACTACATCAGAATTGATTGGCTTTGGCCAGACTTCTCCGTCCATTTCTGTGAGTATAAGAGCTCCTCCTGTCAACACTCGGTGAACCATGTTTGGACCTTACCAGTTGGGAGTGAATTTACCTCTGGCTTCATCTTGATGTGGAAAGATCTTTTTTAACACTAGCTGCCCCGGTGAGAACTGTCTTGGCTTGACTCTTTTGTTGAAGGCTCTGGACATCATGTTCTGATATAGTTGTTCGTGACACACTGCATTCATCCTTTTCCCGTCTATGAGGGCTAGTTGCTCGTAATGGCTCTTTATCCACTCTGCGTCGCTGAGCTCAGCTTCTTGCATGATCCTTAAAGAAGGAATCGCCACCTCGGCAGGAATAACAACTTCTATACCATAAACCTGCAAATAAGGAGTTGCCCCAGTTGATGTACGGACTGTGGTGCGGTATCCCAGTAAGGCAAATGATAGCTTTTCGTGCCATTGCTTGTGCTTTTCTATCATCGTTCTCAATATCTTCTTGATGTTCTTGTTGGCGGCTTCTACAACTCCATTCATCTGAGGCCTATAGGCTGTAGAATGCCTGTGCTTGATTTTGAAAGTCTCGCACTTGGCTTTCATCAGATCACTGTTGAGATTGGAGCCGTTGTCGGTGATGATTGATTTTGGGACTCTGAATCGGCAAACAATATGGTCGCGGACAAAGTATGCCATGACTTTCTTAGTTACTGCTTTGTAAGATGCTGCTTCGACCCATTTAGTGAAATAATCAATGGCTACCAAGATGAACCTGTGTCCATTTGAGGCTGTAGGATCGATCGGTCCAATGACGTCCATTCCCCAGGCGGCGAATGGCCAAGGTGAGCTTATTGCATTGATCTCATTTAGGGGTACCTTTATCATATCTACATGTACCTGAAATTGATAGCACTTCTGAATGTACTGGATGCAGTCCGTCTCCATGTTCATCTAGAAATAACCAGCTCTGAGTATCTTCTTGACCAAGACAAAACCATTCATATGCGGGCCGCAGGTTCCAGCATGTATTTCCTCAAGTAGTTTGGAAGCTTCCTTTGCGTCAACACATCTTAGTAATCCCAAGTCAGGGGTTCTTTTGTACATGGTTCCTCTGATGTGGAAGAAATTGTTGGACAATCTCCGAAGCGTGCGTTTCTCAGTATGATTTTCATGCTCTGGATACTCTCCCTTTGTCAAGTATCCCTTGATGTCGTGGAACCATGGTTTTCCGTACGCTTCTTCTTCAACATGGGCACAATATGCCGGATGGCTATGGATATTTACTAGAATAGGGTCAATGAAGTTCTTATCTGGATGCTGTATCATGGATGATAGAGTGGCCAGTGCATCGGCAAACTCGTTCTGAATTCTGGAGACGTGCCGAAATTCTGTCTTTGTGAACCACTTTCTCAATTCCTGCACATGGTGCAGATATGGCAATATCTTGGAATTCTTGGTAGCCCATTCTCCTTGTACTTGGTGTATAAGCAAATCTGAGTCACCAATTACCAGTAGCTCCTGAAAATTCATGTCGATGGCCATGTTGAGCCCTAGTATGCAAGCTTCATATTCTGCCATATTGTTTATGCAGGGGAATCTGAGTTTGGCATATACCGGATAATGTTGACCAGTTTCTGATACTAAAACCGCTCCATTGCCAATTCCTTTAAAATTCGTCGCTCATCAAAGAACATCCTCCAGCCGTCATAGGATTCAACAATATCTTCTCCTATGAACAATACTTCTTAATAGGGAAAATACGTTTTCAATGGCTCGTATTCTCCATCCACGGGGTTCTCGGCAAGATGATCTGCCAATGTCTGTCCCTTGACCGCTTTCTAAGTCACATAGACGATGTCGAACTCACTCAGTAGGATTTTCCACTTGGCCAGCTTGCCAGTGGGCATGGCTTTCTGAAAGATATACTTCAAAGGATCCATCCTTGATATGAGATATGTTGTGTATGCACAGAAATAATGCCTCAGCTTCTAGGCTACCCAGGTTAGATCACAACAGGTACGTTCCAGCAGGGAATACCGTGCCTCATATGGAGTGAACTTCTTACTCAGGTAATATATAGTCTGCTCTTTTCTCCCTGTTTCGTCGTGCTGCCCCTGAACGCAACCGAAAGCTCCTTCTAGTACTGCAAGGTAGAGTAATAAGGGTATACCTGGCTCTGGCGAGACCAAGACTGGTGGTGTTGATAAGTACTCTTTGATTCTGTCGAAGGCCTTTTGACAATCTTCTGTCCATTTGTCGCAGCATCTTTCTTTAACACCTTGAAGATTGGTTCACATATGACCGTGGACTGGGCTATGAACCAGCTGATGTAGTTAAGGCGTCCCAGAAAACTCATTACGTCTTTATTATTTATTGGTGATGGAAACGTCTGGATGTCCTTGACCTTTGATGGATCCAACTCTATTCCTCGGCGGCTGACGATGAACCCAAGCAGTTTTCCGGCAGGAACTCCGAATGCACATTTTGCGGGATTTAATTTCAGGTTGTATTTCCACAATATGTTGAAGAACTTCCTCAGATCTTCTATATGGTCGGTATCTTTCTTGGACTTGATGATGACGTCGTCCATGTATACCTCGATCTCTTTATGTATCATGTCATGGAAGATAGTAGTCATAACTCTCATGTAAGTGGCCTCAACATTCTTTAAGCCGAATGGCATCATCTTATAGCAGTATTCCGCCCACGGCATAATGAAAGCCGTTTTCTCAGTGTCTTCTTCGTCCATCCAAATATGATGGTAACCGGCAAAACAATCCACAAATGGCTAGAGTTTGTGCTTGGCACAATTGTCAATCAGGATATGTATGTTTGGAATAGGGAAATCATCCTTCGGACTGGCCCTGTTGAGATCTCGGTAGTCGACGCAAACCCTAAATTTTCCATCCTTCTTGGGCACTGGCACGATGTTGGCTAACCATGTTGGGTATTCAACAACCCCGAGGACCTTGGCGTTGATCTGTTTGGTAACTTCCTCCTTGATTTTCATACTCATATCAGGCTTGAACTTCCGGAGTTTCTGCTTTACTGGAGGGAACGTTGGATTGGTTGGCAATTTGTGAGCCACAATGTATGTGCGTAGACTAGTCATGTCATCGTACGACCATGCAAATATGTCTTCATACTCTTTCAAGAATCATATGTATGCTTCTTTCTCTGATGGTGACAAATGGATGTTGATGCGAGTTTATTTGACAGTCTCTGAATCTCCCAGGTTGACTACCTCAGTTTCGTCCAGATTAGATTTAGGTATGTTTTCAAAATCCTCTACCTCTCTGGCAATTTCATCGGGTATGATATCCTCTTCTTCTGAATCACCGTCCTTTTGTTGCGTTGTCTCATTGCATGTCACAGTCATTGGTTCATCAAGACAGGAAATAGTAATGATGTATAGATAAAAGTAATGAGAGGAAAATGATAATAAATAAATGCTGACTTGTTGAAATGTAAAAGCAATTTTGATAATTTAAACAAATGTTTTGGAACATCGGAGATTTTATTGGAAAACAGAAATGCGAAAAGGAAATCATTAGCAAAATGAAATAAATAACACTTGTTCAGCCTTGCTACCCCGAGACTTATCGGGCCCTAGATGGTCTGACAGTCCAATTCTCGAGGAATGATCCCTTGCTCACAGCTTGGATGGTAGGGCCTTTCTCCTCCTCCTCCTCCTCCTCAACAATAACACAACAGTCCATGTCCTCATCTTCCAGGAATAGATTATTCAAGGCTGCCAATGCTTCTTCTTCTTTTGACCCCCATATGATGTCGGCTTGCTGGAAAGTCTGTTCCAAGTGAGGTATGGGCTGCTCCAATGGATAGTAAGGACCGCGCCATGGTGGCGACCAGTCGTTGTACTCTTGCCAAGTGTACTGATAACCCAGACCAAAGGTAGTGCCGTGGCGCTTTAGCTGTATCGGTTTGGAGATACCTTGAAGATTCTTGCAGAGTCCTTTGCCAGGCTCGTATCCGTTATAGTTCAATATACTCTCGATCTTACTATCCCACCACTTATCCTTGTCTATTGCATTGACACGCCCGATATGGTAGTAGGTTTCTCCACCCAACCTTCTTCTACCTTCAATTGGGATAGTCTGGCGACTGTAGATATGGTTGCTTCCATCTCCATGGATGATCACTTCCTGGTGATTCCACTCAAAATTCACTGCCTGATGCAATGTTGATGCCACAGCCCCAGCGACATGTATCCATGTTCGTCCTAATAGTAGATTATAGGACGCGGATATATCTATCACTTGAAATTCAACCTCAAACCATGTAGGTCTCATCTGTAGACAAAGACTGATTTCTCTAATGGTGAACCTCTGAGAGCCGTTGAAAGCCTTTACATTCATGGAACCTTCTCGTATCTCGTACAATCCCTTGCCCAATCTCTTGAGTGTTGTTAGTGGGAAAATGTTGAGGCTGGATCCTGTGTCAATTAGAAACCTTGTAATGAAATAATCCTCACATTGCACAGTGATGTGTAGTGCCTTGTTGTGATTTAACCCTTCAGGCGGCAACTCGTCCTCGTGGAAAGTGATCTTATGACTTTCCAGCACTTGTCCTACCATGTTGGCCATTTCTCTACTAGTGATGTCATTAGGACCATATGCTTTGTTCAACACTTTCATCAAAGTGTCACGACCCAAATTCCTATTCAAGTCGTGATGGCGCCTAACACCGAAGTCAGGCAAGCCAACACTAGTTTGCTAACGAAATTACTTAAATTAAATGAGGTATTCAAATACTTGTCCAGTTTTAATTTAAGCGGTCCTTAAATGAAAGTGAGGATGTGAGGCAAAGTGATTTAAAGAAACTTAAAAATCGTTTGCCAGCATAAAACAAAGTAGCAAAATACTAGTGAATCAACTACGTGTGCCAAGACCTAGTGTCACAAGTCCACAGGCGACTAGTGGAATATACAAATAGACAAAATAAATGTACAACTGTCTGAAAGGGGTAGACAGAAATACCCCAAAAGTAATAGAAACTCCACAGTGCTGCTGAGGAACGACAGGCAGAGCAACTCACCGTATAGTCTAGTCCAAGTAACACTCTCAGGAGCGCCCCCCGGTATGATAACCAGATGCACCAGCCTCAGGACCTGTACAATTAAGTACAGAAGCGTAGCATGAGTACATATAAACAAATATGTACCCAGTGAGTATCCCGTCTAAACTCGAAGAAGTAGTGACGAGAGGTAGACGTGTTACTCACTAGGGTCGTTATCAATAATATGATTCAATGAATCTAGACAGGAATAACATTTATGGAAATCAAGTAGACATGGAGCATCAGTATATAAAGACAACGATCTACCTGCAAGGGCCAAGTAACAATGTTTAATAAAAATCACAAGTTTCTTTCCCCACAGAACAATTGAATTGGTAAGAATCATAATAAGACTCTTAATCAAGCACATAGCATATAATATGTCGAGGCGTACGGCCGAAGCGACGCAAAAATAAATGTGCACTGCCGAGGGTCGAGCGGCACGAACCATAGATGCATCTATTACCCCGCTCGCGAATTGATCATGCGACGCAGATGACATAAATAAAAGGCTACCCCGCTCACGAATTATACATGCGACACGGGTGCTCGTAGATATACACAGAATTATCAGGAAATTCAGGAATTTGTCATGGTTTATACTTGAAATCAGATATTTAAGCACTTAAAGTTACACGTAACTTCCAAATATCCTCATATCAATTTCAAAGATAATAAGCAACTAGAACACATGTAAATATACAGGTAAGGCATATAACGGCATGCTTGTGAAATCCTAAATTCTACCCGACACAACAGAGTAGTAGCTACGCACGGACTCTCGTCACTTCGCATGTACGTAGCCCCCGCAAATAAGGATAATTCAATCGTTTACATTTACCTATGGGGACAATTCCCTCTTACAAGGTTGGAAAGGAGACTTATCTCGCGTAGAATCTACTTCCCGGTCAAGAACGCGCTCGAAACTCCAAATCTTACACCCGAGGACTCGAAACTAGTCAAATGATACATAAATATGTCAATTCATGCTCAAAGTATGGAAATTCTCCTACTTATTTAGTAAATTCACTATTCTTGAAGAAATCCCAAAATACACCCCCGGGCCCACATGCTCAGATTGTGTAAATTTTCGAAGATACAACTCACCCGTAGCCTAAGGATCAATAATATATAATTTTTGTATGATTTCATGGTAGAAAAGTGGTGAAATTCCCTAAAGTTCATCAACGCTAGGTTTTCACTCTAACCCCTTTGATTTCCACTAATTAGATGTTAATCTACCTATGTTTGATGTAATGACTCAACATTTAAATGGAAATTACTTACCTCTTAGTAGCTAGGCCAAATACCCTCTTGAAAGCTCTCAAAATCGCCAATGGAGGAGAAGAAATGGTGAAAAATGGCCAACTCCCGTATTAAATGAGATCACTGCCTCCCGTGATCTTGCACCTGCGGCTCGAGGACCGCCCCTGCGGTCTCGCACCTGCGAGCAAAAGGTCGCACCTGCGGAAGTGGCCTAGGATGCCTGGGGCCGCACCTGCGGAGGAAGTCCCGCACCAGTGGGTCCGCGCTTGCGGAGGGAGGTCCGCACCTGCGGTTTGGACCAGCTCCCCTGGGGGTCGCACCTGCGGAGCCTTGACCATAGGGGCGGTCTCGCACCTGCGACCTGGGAAACCGCACCTGCGGTCACACCAGATCTAGTGCACCAGCAGCGGAAGCTGCTGGTGTTTGGCTCCGTTTGATGTCCGAGAGGCACCTGGGACCACCCGAGCCCCCGTGCAATTATACCAACAAGTCCTAAATCATAATACGGACTCGCTCGAGCCTTCGGAACACCCAAAGCAATGCTAAATCTCAAAATCACCCCTCAAAACTCCTAGAATCAAACTTAAGGATTTCTAAGTTCTTGAATTCGATTTCAATTCGCCGAACCGGCCTATACCACTCGTAATGACACCAAATTTTGCAGGCAAGTCATGAATGACATAACAGAACTATTCCTGGTCTTGGAATTCTGTTCAGACCTCGATAACATAAAATCACGTTCCAAACCAAATTTCAAACTTAAAGGAACTCTATTTTGCTATTTGGCGTCGAAATTCTCCCGGGTCATCCAAAACCCCTTCCGGACATACGTATAAGTCCGAAATCATCATATGAAGCTACTGGAATCGTCAAAACTCGATTCCGAGGTCGTTTACTCAAAATGTTGACCGAAGTCAAACTTGGCTTTAAAAGCCAACCTTGAGGAACCAAGTGTCCCTATACTATTCTAAACACTTCCAAATCCCGAACCACCCGTCCCCGCAAATCACAATTCACGATAAGCCGCTACGGGAAGTCTTATTTAAGGGAACGAGGTCCGAATACGCAAAAACAACCGGTCGGGTCGTTACATTCTCCACCTCTTAAACAAACGTTCGTCCTCGAACGGGTCTAGAATCATACCTGAAGTGCTGAATAAGTGTGGGTATCTGCTCCGCATGTCCTCCTCGGACTCCTAAGTCGCCTCCTCGACCGGTTGGATCCTCCATTGGACCTTTACAGCAGAAATCCACTTAGACCTCAACGGGCGGTCCTGTCTATCAACAATAGCAACGGGCTCCTCCTCGTAGCCCAACCTCTCATTCAACTGAATAGTACTGGAATCAACAACGTGAGAGAAATCGGCGTGGTATCTCTGGAGCATGGATACGTGGAATACCGGATGGACTCCCGATAAGCTGTGAGGTAAGGCAAGATCATAAGCAACCTCACCAACTCGCCTCAATACCTCAAAAGGACCTATGAACCTCGGGCTCAGCTTGACCTTCTTCCTGAATCTCATAATACCCTTCATCGGTAAAACCTTCAGCAAAACCTTATCTCCTGCCATAAACGACACATCACGTGCCCTCTGATCCGCGTAGCTTTTCTGTCTGGACTGTGCTGTGCGGAGCCTCTCCTGAATTAACTTCACCTTCTCTAAAGCATCTCTCACCAGGTCTATACCATATAACTCAGCCTCACCAGGATCAAACCACCCGATAGGAGAAAGACATCGCCGACCATATAAAGCCTCAAATGGGGCAATCTCGATGCTGGACTGATAACTATTATTGTAAGCAAACTCCACCAAAGGCAAGAACTGGTCTCACTTGCCTCCAAAGGCAAGCACACATGCTCTGAGCATGTCCTCCAATATCTAAATTGTACGCTCCGACTGACCATCAGTGTGTGGATGAAATGCTCAGCAGAGATAAATCGGAGTACCCATCTCTCTGTGCAATGCTCTCCAGAAGTGCGAGGTGAATTGAGGACCTCGATCTGATATAATGGACACTGGTACACCGTGCAACCGGACTATCTCTCGAATGTAGATCTGGGCTAGCCTCTCAGAAGTATAAGTAGTAGCCACAGGAATAAAATGTGTCGATTTGGTCAACCTATCCACAATAACCCAAACCGTGTCAACCTTCCACAATGTCCGAGGCAACCTAACCACGAAGTCTATAGCAATGCGCTCCCACTTCCACTCAGGAATGGGCATCTGCTGAACTAGGCCTCCTGGCCTCTGGTGCTCATATTTAACATGCTGGCAATTAAGACACCTAGCCACATACTCCACAATGTCCCTCTTCATCCGTTTCCACCAGAAATGCTGCTTCAAATCAAGATACATCTTCGTAGCACCAGGATCAACAGAATACCGCGAACTGTGTGCTTCCTCTAGAATCCTCTACCTCAAGCCATCAACATTAGGAACACACAATCAACCCTGATGTCTCAGAACACCATCCTCGCCAATAGTAACCTCCTTGGCACCACCCTGGACCACTATCACCCGTAGTTCTGCCAAACACGGATCATCGTACTGTCGAGCCGTGATCTCCCCCAATAATGAAGACTGAGCAACCACGAGCTAGAAATCGACGAGGCTCTGAAATATCTAATCTCACCAACCGATTGGCCAAGGACTGAATGTCCAAGGCTAGAGGTCTCTCCTCAGTTGCAATATAAGCCAAGCTACCCATACTCTCCGCCTTCCTACTCAAGGCATTGCCCGGGTGATAAAGAATGGTGATGGCATAATCCTTTAGTAACTCAAGCCACCTGCGCTGCCTCAAATAAGATCCCTCTGTTTGAACAAGTGTTGCAAGCTACGGTGGTATGTATAAACCTCACACGACACCCCATATAAGTAATGCCTCCAAATCTTAAGAGCATGAACTATCGCTGCCAACTCCAAATCGTGCACAGGGTAATTCTTCTCATGAACCTTCAGCTGGCGCGAAGCATAAGCAATAACTCTCCTTTACTGCATCAACACACACCCCAAGCTAACGCGTGAAGCGTCGCAATACACCGTATACATCCCCGAACCGGAAGGCAATACTAGAACTGGTGCCGAAGTCAATGCAGTCTTGAGCTTCTGAAAGCTCGCCTCACACTCATCAGACCACGGAAATGTAGCATTCTTCTGAGTCAATCTAGTCAACGGGGCTACAATGGATGAAAAGCCCTCCATAATTCGCCGGTAGTAGCCTGCTAGACCCAAAAAGCTCCTGATCTCTGTCGCTGAAGTAAGGCATGGCCAGCTCTGAACTGCCTCAATCTTCTTAGGATCAACCTTGATACCCTCTGCAGATACCACATGTCCCAAGAATGCCACGGAATCCAACCAAAACTCACACTTGGAGAACTTATCATATAGTTTCTGTTCTCGGAAGGTCTGGAGCACAACTCTCAAATACTGCTCGTGCTCTCCCAGGCTACGTGAGTAAATCAAAATGTCATCAATGAAGACGATGACTAAGGAATCAATATAGGCCTGAACACCCTGTTCATCAAGTCCATAAATGCTGCCTGGGCATTAGTCAAGCCAAAAGACATCACCAAGAACTCATAATGGCCATATCTCGTACGAAAAGCCGTCTTCGGAACATCCGAAGCCCGAATCTTCAGCTGATGATACCTCGATTTCAAGTCAATTTTAGAAAATACCCTGGCACCCAGTAACTGGTCAAATAAATCATCGATACGCGGCAATGGATACTTGTTCTTAATAGTTACCTTGTTAAACTGACGATAATCTATACACATCCGCATAGACCCATCGTTCTTCTTTACAAATAGAACTGGAGCACCCCATGGCGATACACTCGGCCTGATAAACCCCTTAGCCAACAACTCCTCAAGCTGCTCCTTCAACTCCTTCGGAGCCATACGGTACGGGGGAATAGAAATAGGCTGAGTGCTTGGAGCTACATCAATACAAAAATCGATATCTCAATTGGAGGCATGCCCGGAAGGTCTGAAGGAAAGACATCTTCAAACTCTCGAACAACTAGCACTGAATCGATCGTCAGAAACTCGGCGGTGGTGTCCCACACATAATAAAGATACGGCAAACAACCCTTCTCGACCATATGTTGAGCCTTCAGGAAGGAAATAACTCTACTGGCTGCACTAACTGAGGAACCTCTCCGTTCCAGTGGGTTTGGCGGGTTATTACTATCGTTTTGTGGAGGAATTCTCATCCATAGTAGCCCCAGTGACTAAATTGACTCAGAAAGGTGCCCCGATTAAATGGTCAGATGAGTGCGAGGCGAGCTTTCAGAAGCTTAAGACAGCCTTGACTTCAACTCCAATATTGGTGTTACCATCAGATTCGGGTTCCTTCACTGTATATTGTGATGCTTCACGAGTTAGCCTTGGAGCTCCGGGGTCGTTTTCACAAAAGTCAAACCTCGGTCAACATTTCCAACTTTAGCTTCTAACATGAGAATCACTCATCCAAATAAATGCAGAAGCGTTCAAAAATCGAATGCGGCCATACACGAAAGCCATAATACACAATATGAATCCACTCAAGACCTCAAACCACTGAACAGAATACTAAAGCTCAAAACGACCGGTCGGGTCGTTACATCCTCCCCCTCTTAAACAAATATTCGTCCTCAAACGTGTCAAGAGTCTTTCCAAAGTCATCAAATCACTATATAAACTCACCATAAACATATACACGGGTGATCCCACATCACCTCAAACCACATAAGCCCGACAACGTCGTCTTAATCGAAGATCATTCCTTCCACTCATGCCGATAAGCCTTGGAATCAAATTTTCAATCCACCAAGGGCGTTATTATGACATAAACAAGCTGCATAATCCTCAACTAGCTATAAAACCTCATGCATACATCCACAAGATATAACCACACGACGTGACACATCGTCCATCCCAAAACAACAACTCTAACCACGATAGTTTCCCATTGCCAAACTTGATTTCGATAAATAGATTCATATCGACTAAAACCTTGTTCATAAACTTCCCAACACTAATAATAATGCGAGAAACATGTGAAACTCATAACTAGTCACACGACCAACAAGCCACACCAAACTCCACCTGGGCACACACATCGCGATCCAAACCCAATAAGCAGACTCGAATATGACTAAACATGGAAAGAGAGAAACATATGATATAACTATCAAACATGCTCAACAAGTAAAACTATCCATCTGTACCATACTACAGATCCAATCCACATGGAAGAAGTGAGACACACACAACAACCACTATGAATCTTACCCAAACATAACCTCATTGTGGCACGTAGCTTTGTACAAACACACATTTCCACAAAGAATGCCAGGTCCCCATCTTCTACTCGGCATCACAAGTAGGATAAACATCTCAGCATCTAAAACACTCTACTAATTCAATCTCGTAGAACCAAAACCACGACACGTAACAAACTTCCCATACCTGTAGAACACCCAAATCATAAGTTGTGGACAAACCTCCCAAAAATCACATCAAAACTTGTCGTATCAACTAACAAATAGTCCACCCAAGCCTCATGACCCTTTGTAGCGACCAAACAAAATTTAGATAGACTATCATGTAAGGAGCAAATAAAGGCTCATATTAACCTCCACAAGTAAACAACAAATGCACGCAGTTCAATCAACAAATTTTATTGATTTTTAGGAATTCTATAAGCAGGATATCTAGATGAGCATAAATGAAATGTAATAATGCAGTTTATTAAAACGAGCATTGGGACCTACTGGCTTTCCTACTGATTTGATTAAGTTCTGAATCTGGGAATTTACAAGCAGCAAGAATGTCACATTTTTTAGGCCCAGAGTTCTTAATAACCCTACAAGTTTGCCTAACTGGTAATCCGAACAAATTAAAAAAATCCTATAGGCATGAAATCTACAGGTTAATTAAAGACCTAAAACATGATTTCTAAGCGAATTACTGATTTTAACTCATGAAAACATATTTTTATCTCTTTAGACCCTATAGGCATGCTTTCTAATTTGCAGAATTAATAAACTCCTATAGACATGATTTCTAGGTGTTTAAACTGATTTGTTTATTTCCTATAGACATGGTATCTAAATTTTCCTTTTCTTTAGCCCGCCACGCCAACATGTAAGTAACATCTACATCAAAATCTGAATTCACATCATCAATTATATCCTTTGGGGTGTAATTCCTCTTATGATTAGTAAGCTTGGACCTAATCATACCACCGATAAGACTGCAACTTGCATGACGTTGCTCATACACCTTATCCTTCAATGGATATGTATGCTTATCATTAAACTCTCTCACTTTAAACATTTGTGATTTGTTAATGCTAGATGTCTTAAACCTTCATTCACAATCCTCTGAAATACATAATAATGTATAGCTGCAAATAATTTTCTCACAATATATATGATTGTCACGACCCAGAATCCTAATCCGGGTCGTGATGGCGCCCAACGACGGGGTTAGGCAAGCCAACACAAATTACACTAAGTGTTACCCTTCCCATCTAATTAAACAAGTCAACATTTACAAATTCTAAACAGGTAAACATGATGGTAGCTTGACATGGAAATAAAGCATAAAACTACATGGCCAAAATAAAGCATATGCATGCCTGTACAACCCAAACCCAAAATATATATACACTAGGCGTGTGTGCCAGAAACTAGTGTCACGAGTGTCATGGGCAACTACTGAATATACAATGACTACAATATATACAGAGTCTCAGTCTGAATGAAATGGATAGAGAATATAACAAAAGAACTCCAGGGTGCTGCTAGGAA